>JAAGKR010002247.1:0-68327 GCA_011419295.1 Clarias macrocephalus | reverse complement strand
ATATTATACCGCAAAGCTGATAAATTCACCATTCTCGCTGGCCAGTACGTGTGAATACATGTGACCCGACATATCAAGTCGCACATGTTAGTTTTGTGCTGTGGCCACGAATGTGCACTAGGTGAAATGTATCAAATGTTCAATTCCAGCAAAAATCGGATTATTAATACCTTATCGTCCTGACCCTTCAAAAGAGATAAAGCTTTAAAACTAAACACTGTCTTAACACACTTAAATGATTACTATACAACCTGGTTTTTCTCAAGCTGTGACAGAAAAACCTGAGTTTTTTGTTTTGACTATAAAAGCACACTGCTGTTGAAGTTATTTTTTGTACGGGGAGCAGGGAAATCCTGAGATCAAACGTCTTGTGATCTTTCCTACTACAGTATGTCACAGAATCTTCATTTAAACACTCTAAAAATATATATATATATTTTAAAAATATATATATATATATAATTTTTTTAAGCTATAAGAGGGATTTGTATGGAGGATGCGCCATGTAATCTAAGAACAAATTTGTTTTGTACCAGGTTAACTGTAACTATAAAGATCCTGAATTATGGCATGTCATTACTTAATTGGTAATAGTCAGCATATTGTGATATAAGAGGCGTAGAATACTTTGGGACATGCTGTTAAAAAAAACAGCACACCTTGTCATGTTTTATTGCTGACATATTACACGCTTGGTTTCTCATATTGTAGTCAGCTGTAGTGTTTTTAAAGGTTCAGTGGGTCATTACAGGCCTTAAGTGAACCCTGTAATTAAAGGCTTTTAACCTCCTTAAATGATTTAGAAACACTGTTTGGTGATCTTATGAAGATTGTACAGAAATGTACATTGTAACCTGAGCCATGCATTCATAACGTACAGGACAGTACGGCATGCATAGGATATGATGTATTGTACAGTATATAACATGTTAGAAAGTAATGTATTTATGCTGCACTATAAATACAGGAAATTTCTATTCCCGATTACGTTAAAACTGCCAAAGATCCACTATCCACCCACGTGGAGTGCAACAAAATTGAAGCAAACTGCACCTGCACTCGTTCATCATTCCACGCTTTCAATAGCCGAAGCTGAATGCTGTTATCAAAGCTGCGCACAAGAGTCGACACAGAGAACCGTCCATTAAAGAAGGAGCTTCCATCCACTTAGGATTCAAGCCATGTTTCAGAAAAAGAAAAGGGAAAAAAAAAAAAAAAGAACCCGAGAGCGAACTGAAAAACTGTGCTTATAGCTTTGTAGAGACAAGACACAGCCATTTCATGAATTGACTTAACGGTATGCGGTGATTCTGTAAAGCCACATCAGGGGGAACTTCATGCTGGGAAAAATGCATGCTTTCTTCCAAACTAATTCACCACATTCACTGGAAGAATTGATGCCGAGATGCTGCGACGGTTCAATACAATACAATACAATAGAGCATTAGACACTGTTAGGGCCGTGTATTATAGTTGCTTTTTCTGGAGTTTAAACCTGCTCCACTGAAGATCTAATCTCTGCAATTAAATCCTCATTCCTGTGTGTAGCCTCCCGTTACAACCCCAGGTGTTGTGGATTTTTTTCTGGGCCATGATGGCTTAATGCATACATAAGGGAGGAAAAAGGAGACAGCCAAGCAGCTAGAAAGGAGAGAGAGAGAGGGATGAGGAAGAAAACCTGCTAACTGGTCCATACAGCTGGCATTAGCAGGGTAGGCTGGCACATGGATAAGTCACGGGCTGTTTTCCCTTCTGTTCCCAAATGATACGCATTTAGAAAACCCAGTTAGTGCTCCAAATAATTTAAGCAGTTTTTTTTTTAAGCTTTATTTTTTGACGAATTTTAAGAAATTATGAATATAGGTCAAGGTCTTTATCAGATGTCCAGGTGAAGGTATGATCACTAATGAATGGGGTGATCCTTTACAGACCAGCACCAAATAAACACCTCAGCTCTTTCGAGGGAAATTAAGTATTAATTCTTGCTTTTCATTGAAGCAATAACATCACTAGAAACAGAAACTCAACTACGGCTGTGGCATGTGGACCATGCAAACTACAAGAGATGCACTTCTATCAGCTTAGTCACGAGCATACGAGGTACAGAACCAGTCAAAAGTATGGACTCTAGAACAATACTGGATTTCTTATCTTAACTAGAACTAACACACATGGAATTAGGTAATTAAGTAACTACAACAGCAACAGTCAGTTATTTTACGACATGAAGATCAAGTGTTCTGGAATAGTTCCACTGTCGAGTGCATTTGCAAAACCCATCATGCACCATGATGAAACTGGCTCTCGTGAAGACCATCCCAGGAAAGCACAACCAAAACTTACATCTGCTGCAGAGGAGAACTAACAGCATCTCAGATTAGAGCCGTTATTAAGGCTTTACAAAGCATAAGTGGCAAAACAGCTGGAACGATAAAAAAAATATTACTGTGCCATGTTTGCATCTGACTAGCTAGAATTTTTTTTTTGTCTTATCCCAGCAGCATTAACTCTATTCAGGTTAAATGAAAAGAGCTAACATTACACATGAAATGGTCTAGGCTAAATATGTGTGTAAAATATATATATATTTTACATATTAAGCTCATTTACACAATGTAAATAATAGAGATTGACGTATTCAGAATGTTGCATACAGATCATTCAAGTGAATCTTTCTCACGATGATGTGGAATTTATGCTTACGGAAGAACATTAATGCTCATTATTGATGAAGTAAATCAACTGGGTAATAATATTAATTAATTAATTATCTTTATTAATTGAGTATTAATGTCCACTCATAAGCATAAATTTCAAATTATTGTTACTGTACGTGGTGCCGCACCACAGGAAGCATCACAGATAATATTTATAAGATCCCTTACAGGGTTTCTGAGTGGGTCAATGAAATATGAGTTTGAGAGTGTTTATGAGACTCGCGTGGGAACATCTTCCTGTTTGGAGATAACGTGGGATGATTAATTGGGAATTGAAAAGAGAGTAAAGAAAGAAAGCTGAAAACAAAACAGTAATGGAGCTCTGCTGTCTCCTCGAGACCTGACGTGCTGTGGGAACTTGGAATAAGGCTTTTGAGCCTCTTGGGCCAGGTCCTCCCTTACCGAGGATTTATGTGTGACTTATGTGTTTAAAGACATAAACAGAGAGCGCACGCTGGTCTGATGAGTGTCGCTCTCGCGCAATACTGCCGGCTGCTTATGAAGGCTTTTGTGTTTTTTTTTGTTTTTTTTTTTTTTTTCTTGCTGCGTGCATTGTTAGGGCCCAAACAGTATGACCACAGCCCTATGGCGTCATAGTGTGCGAGGGCCCTCTTGTCTTTGTCTTGCTGCGCGCTTGGACTTTACCTTCATCTTTGGCCCTGATACATTTACAGATGCTACCTAATGATCACACAAGTGCATAGGTATCAGGGCCCTTAAATAGACACGCCACCTGGTGCAGCGCCTCCGCATTGACTGCCTTTGTGGCGGTGTCGCCTAGCAACCACGCGCCTGGTTAAGCGCCACTCTGCCTGTTCAGAACTCCTTGGCAATGCAGAGTGATTTACACGGTTCTGTCTTGTGCAAACACGAGAGTATAGCCTCTTCTTCTACCTTGTTAGTTCATAGGTGGTTGGTGCCATACCATCACCTACTGGACTGAAATGTGGTGCAGAAGAAAAAACAAGACATGCTGTTTTAAAAGATCCATACCACGAAGCATTTCAATGCACATATGATATTTCCGTTTTTTTTTTTTTTATACTTTAACATGTATAAGAAATTTAGCTGCTTGAGACAAATTAGACCATAAACATTGGTGCTACTGAACTGAATCAAAAATCGAACCAACAGTCTAAATGAGGTATGTTTTCTATGTTTCCTTTTTAAGGAAAAATTTTAAAGGCTGAGAGGGCCCTTAAACTGAGCAAATTTGAACAATTTATTTGCATAAAAATGATTTACAGATCATGTTTAAACATATTTTTTGTTAATTACACCCCGCAACTTTAATCTGTACCCAATCACTAATTAACCTACATGGCTACATACCTAAATAAGGTACCATAATGTCCCCATTATAATTAAATGAAAACTGTACTGCTCCAAAGTTTGTCCTAAGCTCAGCAGTGCTGCCTCGAGGAATATTAATAAAAAGTAAGAAAATATTAGTAACTGAGGCAGTATTTAAGGCTTGTTAGAAGCGAATAATATAGACCGGTGGCTTAGTGGTTAGCACTGTCACCTTTTACAGTACCTCCAGGGTCGATTCCTGCCTCTGTGTGCATGGAGTTTATATGGTCTCCTACTGCTTGGTGGGTTTCCTCCAACAGGCCAAAGCCATACAGATTAAGCTAATTGGCGTTTCCATATTGCACGTAGTGTGTGTGCCCTGCGATGGACTGGCACTCTGTCCAGGGTATACCCTGCCCCGTGCCCTAAGTCTCCTGGGATAGGCTCCAGGCTGGCAGCGACCCAGTATACAGGATCAAGTGGTATAGACGATGAGAAGCCAATAATATCCTCTATGAAGATCTTTTAGTTTAGGCTGTGAGCCAAAACAGAAGCAACACTGAGCAAAGGTTTAGCCAAACCAACAGCATGCTTGTCCTTCATCTCCTTTTTTCTCTCTTTGTCCTTCATACACACTACACACTTAATTGTGTATGACAAATGCTGCATACACACATGCACAGCGCATCCAACACTTTCACCCTTTTAACACTTCAGGGAAAAAAAACAAAAAAACAATGATGACATTTGGAAATTTTCAAACTTGATGAAGCACAGATGCTGAAATGCCACCAGGATGCAAACGTTTAGTGAATCAGGGTTGCTGAATAATTTAGCATTTTTTTCATAAAGATGCTTAGGCGGTACAGTACATCTTTCATAATGCAGCAAATAAACTGAGATCAATCAAGGCTATTTTGCAACCATTTACCCTAAAAAATAGTTCATGCATCATACATCTATTGTACCTTATGATTTTTAATATATCTCACCACCAGGTTATTGGATTATATCTTGTATTGTCCACTTTCTATGCGTGCATTACTGAGTGCGGCCCATCTGCTCCATCATCTACATTTGGTTAGGCACGGTTTACCAGAGGCGGCTGGTATAAATGGATACTGTCCTTCACAAATAATTAGGCATCAATAAAGAGCTTCCATTTTGGTATCCACAACAGACCTCCTGTTAAATGTTGTAAAGCACATTACTTTGATGGTTTGTGGAACCTCGTGCAACACCATTTAATTGGTTAAAGTGTAAATCACTATAGGAAATGTACAGGATTGTTAGAAGAAGTGACACTGAGGCTGATTTGTTTTCGAACCCAGACTGTGGATTCGCACAGCCTGTCAGTTGATTACTGTATACACAGAGAAATACCCCCTGGGTTTTTTTTTTTTTATTGGTTCTTTGCGGTTAAAACTTTTAATCCCAAATCTATAACTTTGTCATTAGCAGTGATTGAGAAGATACGTGAAATACAGCTGTAGGTGTAATGATCATGATTGAGGTGGATAACTTACTTTTTAATTTTTTTTATATATATACTTTTCCCCAAAATACCTCTGGATGAGAAATTAAAGGTAGATGGACCAAACACAGACAGATTGCCCAATTAATGTTCAAAAGAACAGATGAATGAAAGGGTTCCACCATTCCTGTTTGGTACATTATGAACCCAGTACCGCACTGGAGACGTGAAACTCCTCATCATTCCTGGTTTGTCATGAATGAGTCCTTGTAATATGATAAATTACTTGGCTGTAATAGTTTCAAGTTATTGATAGATGTTTCCTCTTAGCCCTTCCATCTAATGTTATGACCAGCCGTCATCGCCCTCTAACCCCGTCCATCAGCGGAATGGATCAAGCACTGACCAGATACTATTGAAAAGGAGGACAGGACTGGAACTGCTATTAATCTGAAAACTATCCACACAACATCCGTCCTGATGCATCTTTATATAAATGATCTTATCACTAAAAAAAAATTTTTTTTCCAACAAAAAAAAAAACCTCTCGAAACGATTTTCTACAGTAACTGCACATTTTACCTGTGATTACCAGATCCACAAATTATCAGTACATTTTAATCAGAGGGAAAATAACCAGCCGTGAAATATCTTCTTCTGGCCTCTAACGAAGCAGCTAACACATATTCGTCTTGACAAAGCCTTGGCTCTGCAGCAGTCTCTTCTGCCCAGGGTGCTGCCTCTCAAAGCATGCTTGCCAAAATCACATGCCTCCTGCACTTCCTACTCGGCTGCTGAGTGGGCCTCCACCTGCCCCATGTGTCCTTGCCCTGAGCCAAATCAACAGAGAGCTGCCTGTTCCACCAGCACAGTACACACCCGCCTCCTCTCCTCTCCTTTCCTCTCCTCTGGAGGACTGAGGCTTATTAAAGATTCACAGTGAGAACGTCATCAAGCGTAGACATGCGAGCTTCCCTTTTCCCAGTTGCATTACATATAATTCAAAGATGTTGTTTTATGTTATGTTATATCTGATACAAAGGGAATTATTAACTACTGTACTGTATGTCAACTAGAATATGTCTGTAATTATTGCTTTCTATGAGAGTTAATGTATTAAATAAGGAATAATGTAATTGTAAATTCATAATGAGCGCCTTCAAATTCAGGTTGATTTTAAATGATATTAAAATCAGTCTAAAGCAAAGAAAACAACTAGGGAAATATCATCTGAAATTACTGGAACTGAGTTAAGAACAAATACATTATAAAAACGGTCTTCAAAAAATGCAATAGGGAAAAACTCTGTGACTATGATCTGGGAAAAATTAGGAAAAATGCTTCAATTTGCCAAAAAGCAGAATAGGAAAAAAAAAATAGGGGAAAAAAAAGTCATGTGGTCTGAGTTCAGATTGACCCTATTCCAAAGCAATGGGTGCATCAGGGAAGAAGTGATGCGCATGAAGCGAAACCCATCATGCTGTAGAAGCCTCTGGAGGCAGTGTTATGATCTTTGGTTGTTTCAGTTGGTCAGGTCGAGGCTCAGCAACTGAGTTATTTATTTGGCAATAAAAAGAAGTCAGTTGACGACCTGATCATACTATACAATCCAATGCGTTTTGTTTTTCCCGGATGGCACAGAAATGTTCTGTAACATTGATCAGGCTCGAATTATGAAAGCTTGATTCCGGGATCATAAGGAATAGTTTTACATGTGAATTGGGTTCTGACCCTATTAAAATATTCCCTATTTGGGATGTGCTGGAGATCATTTTCCGAAGTGGTTCAACTCTCCAGTCATCAAGACATGATCTTGGCCAAAAATGTATGCTCTGGTTGTAAATAAATGTTGTGATGTCGCATAAGATGGTCTAACCAGTGTCAAGGCAAATGTACACCATAAGTGTGGATCTTTGTTTTGGCAAGAGAGAATATTATGTAGTCACCCCCCAAAATGGTGTGCTGTGGTATCTGGCACCAAGACGGTCCTCAGCAGATCCTTTAAGTCCTGTAAGCTGTAGTGTGCTAGTGTAGCTAAAGTGTGGCACAGGATGGGATCCCTGACTAGTCTGCTGCTACACAGCAACAACCTTCCCTCCCAATGTGCAGCAGTGAGCCTTGGGCACTCATGACCATGTAACCAGTTCACCAGTTGTCCTTCCTCGTACCACTTTTTGTAGATACTAATCATTGCATACTGGGAGCACCTGAAAAGACCTTCCGTTTTGAACCAGATGTCTAATAATGACAATTTGTCCCTTAGTTCCTTAAGCATTTTTTTCTGGTTCTACTGCTTGATGTTCACTTGATGCCTTCCACCTTTTGACAGATACCAATATAATGAGATAATCAAAGTTATTCACTTCCTTTCTGAGTGGTTTTAATATTACGGTTAATCTGTGTATAGGCATAACACAACAGTTTTTAGGAAAATTTCATGTGAGAATAGAATTTTTTTTTCAGCCAATAAAAAGAACTTCCCTAGTGAAAAACACTTTTAAATGAAAAGACTCCCACTGAAAGCACTGTGAAGAGCCTCAATCAGAGAGCGTACCTAACAGAAAAGGACTCACATTCCTTGATTTAAAGCAAAGAATAACACATTATTTTCATTCAATCAAGGCTGGAATGTTTTAATGAACCTAGAAGAGCAGGGTGTTTAATACCTTGTCAGAGGATAAGAATTACACTACAGTAGTCAAATGTGTCGAATAACTGGGGTAGAATTAAGCCAGGTACTGTACTGTACATACTTTTCTATATTTAACCCAATGTACGGCTTTGGAAATTGTACTGAATTGAGGTGAATGGCTTTATAAATTGTAAGTGGAAATCTAAACCAATCAAGTATAACATAAACCACCTGCCAAATACCGTGTCCCTTGTGGTGTGGTCTGATTTGCCCTCGAGACAATACCAGCAGATCCTTTAAGTCCTGTTGAGAGATCTGGCCTCCAAGGGTCAAATCTGTTCATCTAGTACAGTACATCCAACAGATGCTGAATTACATTGAGATCTGCAGAATTTGGAGGCCAAGTCAGCACCACAAACGTTTTATCATGTTTCTCAGACCATCTCTGTACCATTTTTGCAGTGTGGCATTATCCTGCTGCCATTATGGAATACGAATACAGTAACAAGTTGGATTGGTGAAAAAAGGATCGTGTTTCCTGTTTGCGAAAAATGTTCTTGAAAGTGCAACAACAAAAGCTTTCAAACACCAAAGCAGCACCGATGTTATTGAAATTTCCATACATCATAACGTTAGTGTCTCAACTTAAAACGAATTGTCATCACGGTGAATTAAATGAAACTAGCTGATTGAATAATTGATTCAGGTTTGTTGGAGCTGGCAGTTACACCACACCAAGGTAGAATGTCATCTGTCTTCGATTGCTATTACATATAACCTCCACTAAACTGTAATCAACCTCTCAAATCGCTCGTTCCATGACTCTTTGGTGTTTGGCCAGTGGGATTCCGCATGCCATGCACTAACTGAACACATGCAGTCCAGTCTTATTCTCTTATCACTTGAAACTTGTCTCTCTTGAGATAACGGTGGCTGCCGTCCAACCCCCTCATTTGCATGAGCATTAGTCAAGGTGGTGAACAGGCTGTATTACGTGAGCCGACCCAAATTCCATTAACCTGTGGGTTAAAAGAGTCCTCTTGCCTCTTGCCTCGTCCTGTCAACTTAACAAAACTACACATTGAAATCCCAATCAGGGGGAACTGCAAGGAAAATCTCTGAGCTGTGCTGCATGATAATAATTTCTCTTCTTTACTCAAGTTCATAATGTAGATTATATCAACTAACCCTGATCAGATACAAAAATAACTGTCATGAGGATTTAAGATTATGCTAAATAAAGATCTCATTTTTATATGATCAAATGTCACTTTTCTGATGAAGCACATTGAAAAATGCCTGATAGATGCAGCAGTTAAAACAGCAGTTACGCCATATAAGGACAAAACTCTATGTGTGGTAGCGGCATGGTTTCGCTGGCACAGATGGATAATCCTTCACTTCGACAAAAATACAAGAAGCTTTTCTCTGCTTTTCTCTAAAAGGCACCCTTGATCAAACCTCCGCATTTTCAGCATTAAACTGCAAATCAAGTGCATTTGATGATCAGTGGTTCCTGTGCATCGCAGCTGAGTTTCTCCAGTTGAACATTTATGCCTTAAATACAGTATGGTTACATAGACCTACTAAATTAGTCAGATTTCAAATTTTATATACAGTAGCAGTATAAATTGAGAAAAGTTAATTCATAACGGTTAACAGATTATATAATCAGAACATTAAGTACTTGGCAGCTTGTTGAAAGGTCACGCTGTACCATTACAAAGATATCCAACCTGCGGTGCTCTAAAAACATCCATTGAAATAATGAGTTGGTTTACACTGTTATTAGATTGCTGACATTGACATCTGCTGTTCTTATATTCTTAAAAATAAAGGTACCAGAACAGGCTCTTTATAATCATACCAATTCAGAATCCTTTGTGTTTCCCTAATGAGGCAGGTATTTACACATTTTTGTTGGTGCCACACACACTCACAAAAAATATTAGCATTGAAGTAAAGGAATTTTATTCTTAACTAAATTGTCAACTGAGTACATATACTGTACACTCATCAGCCATTTTATTAGTAACCCCATGATAATATAATGTAGGACTGCTTTTAACTAAGAACAGGACAAGCCTTCTCAAGAAACATTCCTTTTGAGATTCTGGTTTGTGTGAATAAAATAGTATCACGTAATTACTGCACATTTGTCAGCTGCAAATCATGCTGAGAATCTCCGACAGCCCAAAGATGCTTTATTGGAGTCAGATCAGGTGACGCCACTGAATTACTGTGATCTTATTATCATTCTCATGGGGCCAGTTTTGGGCCAACTTGTGCTTTGTGACATCACCATGCTGAAACCAGTCATAAGATTGTGGTTATAACAGGATGTACAGATTCAACTATAATACACAAATAGGCTGAGGCATTCAAAATCTGGTTGATTGGACTGCCAAGAAACCATACCTAACACCATTACACGCCCACCAGCGACCTAAACAGTCAACACAGGGCAGAACGGGTCCATGGATTCCTGCTGCTGTTGCCAAAATCTAATCCCACCATCTGTATGTTGCAGCAGAAAATGAGATTGATCAAATCAGTCTAGCTTCAGTGAGCTTGTGCGCGGTGTAGCGTTAGACTTTTGTTTTTTGCTGACAGAAGTGGAACCCTGCTGTTGCAGCCCATCCACCTCAGGTTTTGTGCAGTCTGAGATGCTTTTCTGATCATCATGGTTGGAGCCTGCCTGGCCATCCTGCTCCAAGCTATCTCATCAACAAGTCATTTTCACCCGCTGCCACTGGCTAGATAATTTTTGTTTCTCGCACCATTCTGTTCAAACTCTAGAGACTGTTGTGTGTGAAAATCATCATTTTCTGACTCAAACCAGTCAGTCTGGCACCGAACAATCACACTATTGGGAAAGTCACCGAGGTGTCATCATTCTGATGTTTCATTAAATAATACTCTCGAACAGCATCTTCATGATTTTATGCATTATGACTCATGATTGGCTGATGGGATAATTGCATGAGCAGGTGTTCTGATTTTAGAAAATGAACAAAAACTGCATATGCATTTTACAAAAAGGGCCCATATTTAAAAAAATAAATAAATAAGTAGCACTGAAAGCACACGCATAGCAGAAATGTTAGTAGTGTATACATTTTGCATACTAGTTTGAATAGTTTATTTTCAGTGCAGGATTGTTCCAGGGCTGGTTCTTTAGTCTTATCTACAATTTCAATGATTAAATGTTTTTATTATTTTTTTTAACTGTTTTTACAAAATTACAGTACTTGTAATCAGACAAGGATTAGTTATTAAACTGAGTTGCATCTTAATTTAGATTACTTTGGGCAGCTCTGATGTTCAGTGTCATCATCCTCATTAACCTGCTCTCGAGATCAATAACAGGATTGCAAGGAAAGTCGCACTGATTGGTGATACAGTTTCTTACACACACAAAGAAATTATCATGAAAATGGAATTTTCAAAGGCTTTAACTGTTAATTCTAAGAAATCAGTGCGAGGTGGTTTAAGGTCAGGTGTTTTTGAGCTTGAGATTGATTCCACTCAGACGGGTCTTACCTTTGCCATAGCTGGAGTGGAGTTTAATGGCCCTGCCCTGGATGACATGCAGATAGGTGAAGCCAATGGCAAACGTGAGAAGCACAAGGAGCAGGAGGAGCTTGAATTGCTTGCGGATTTTCTTCAGAGGGAAGCGCATCCTCCTCAAAGAAGCATGTCACGCTCGGTGGAAAATTCAGCAGGAGACTGACGCACGCTTTTTACTGCTCTGGGACTGGAAGTGATTGAGGAAAAGAGAACGTAGACTCACACTTACAATGTGTACCTGTCAAACTGACTGTTAACACTGAAAGCAGCAATTTACCATTGCACGAATTAATTCATGGCTTCAGGTGTTGACATAATATTGTAACTGTCAGTTAAAAACTGAGTTTATTCAGCATCTTGGTGTTATTCAGTATTAAAAAAATGGTCAGTTAGTTCTACAAAAGTTATTTCAACACCCAATGTTTATTTGGCAATATGCAAAAAAAAAAAAAAAGGATTTATGCTAATTGAATTTTTCATAAAAAGAATAAAACACCACTATAGATTAGGGTTTTTCAAACAGTGGTTTTGTAATGGGTTCATGACACTTCAATGCAAACCTTGCAAAATCTACATTCATTTAATAAACCAGATTCTTATAAGATTCTATTGTAATCTTATAAGCAAAAGGAGATGAAATTTGATTTAATTACTGTGTTCATTCTAAGCATGTGAGAGTTAAATGTTATGGCATTAACTAGCTACATTATATTTAATATTTTGACCTGCTATACATGCACGGACAGTGACAAGTCAAACCCTTTACCAAACGGGTGAGATGTTTGAAGCAGCTTTCTAATGCATGCATGAAGCCTGATTTCTTAAACAAGTAATTTGAAAGCAATAAAACAAAACAAGGCAAGGTTGTATGGATTTTAAAAAAGTAACAAAATGGGTAAATGAGCAAAAAAAAAAAACAGCAAAATAAAACAAATAAACAAACAAAAACTCACTTAACATTAACCTGCTTTACATCTCTGATGGGAATAGGGGAAGAATATGTTGAATTGGTTCAACTGACAGCAAAAGCTGGGAACTTTTGCTATGCCATAGATTGTAATGATGTAAGAATTGAACATTAAATTGATCCACATTAATATTTAAAAATTAAATATATGATGCTCAGTGTAAAATAGACACGTCTAATTAAACTCTGCAGGTGTTAATGCAGCACTGTAAGTGTTGAATTGTTAACGAAGGTTTTAACCCCAAAGTGGATATTTTGCTGTGTAGAAGAATGAAGAAAAAAAAAAAAGCAAAAGTCAGCAGGTGCTCGTGCTGCATATCTAATGTAATCAAAGTAGCAATGTGATGTAGACTAACGATATACTGAGAGGCATTTGATGAGAATTATACCAGTTCCTTTTCTCTCATTACACTGCGCATCACTCTCATTAGATCTCCTAACTGACAACTCCTACTGTACACTTAATCCCTGCAGAGAGGAACCAGTATTTCACACAGATACACTTCACATCACTGGTTTAGTTCATTTGCACAATAAAGACTTACCCCTGGTGGATGTGTCGGCGTGGTGTGTTCATGTTGCCTCGGGACAGAGTCAGTGCTGAAGGTGCTGATGCTGTGATGGAGATGAAGGTAAAGTCACCTGCTGTATCTCTCGGTATTCGGCTCCGGGTTCGTTTGCTGTGAGATGCAGCTTGTGAGGAGATGTGACGGGGAACCAGCAGACTGCAAACTTTGCATGGTCGGTTCGGAAAGTTCGGCTCGGAAAATCAGGTCCACATCGATGTTTCTTTTTCTTTCTTTCTTTCTTTCTTTCTTTTTTTTAAGTATCTTCAATTGCACTAATTTCGATTCTCTAACATGCTCGCTTTAATATGCGTTTACTTCTGAACTGATTCGGTGTTTCTCTCATGCCATCCTATCACGGATCCGATCAGGTCTCGCGCTCACGGAACCCGGAACTCTCCGTTAGTGGTGTCCCGTCCGCGTGAACACTGTGTGTATGCGTGTACCGAGCCGCTCTTTGTTTTCATTAATCTCCTGATCACACGCAGCGCAGAATCCCGCCGAAATCCACGTTAAAAGCCTCTATGCGCGCGCGCTGATGAAATGAAACGGCATCCTCGCCTGCACTCTGAAGCGCTCGCGCTGCTTGTGCGCGCGCCACCTTCAGCTCCATACACAGACACACAGGCGCGCGCGCACAGACACAGCTAGGCCAAACGCACATGAGCGCGCACGCGCGCGCGTTCACACAGAAGCACATCCCTCTCGATACAGTGCTTCAGCCGAGGGGAAAAGTTTAAGCACCCATTAATAATAATAATCTTCATCCTCATCATCATACTGTGTATTACCCTAGGAATCATTATTATTTAGTAGTATTATTAGTATTAGGGACATATCTTAGAATTAGTATCTTGGGGACATTCAGAGAGATACTGTAAAGCAAAGATTAATTTATAAATAATGAAAATAAATGTTTCTGCATAAAAATGGTATAAACAGTTGTAATAAAATAAACAGTTTTGACAAACATCTCAAATAAAATCTGTGCTGTTCTGTAGACTTTTTTGTATAGTACTGTATATACATTTAACATAAAGGTATTTCATATGGTACTGTGAAAAAGTTTTAGATTTTTAAAAAAAATTTATTACTTTATTATTGAGTCAGTACAAGAATATTTCTGATTTTCAAACATCAGTATTCCACCACCAAATTAAAAGTATTAAAAAATATTTACATACCAGAAAAGAAAGCAGCATGTTATATAAGCGACCATGTTTTAGACCAAAAAAAAGAAGTTTTTTTTTTTTTGCAAACAAAGGTGCTACACCCAAAGTCCTCATAAGAACTTTCCTTACAAAATTATAAGGGTGCTTAAAGCATTCACACAAAATATTGACTGAATCCTTGATTAATTAATTTTTCATGTGCCTGAGACTTTTGCACATGTAGGAACTGTGAATTTTTTATATTTTCAGGGGAAACAATCCCATCTCATTCCAGTAATAAAACAAGTTAATTTATCATGAAATTAAAGCAGAAATGTAATCTGAAAAGGGATGCCAGTCTGCTGCAAACGGTGGGTGCAAACATTTGTCTCTAATTGTATATAATCTATTGTGCAATTTATTACGGGTAAGAAAATAAACAGATTTATCAACTTTTCCTGCAGCTTTGTAAAGAAACAATATTAAACAAAAATTTTGTGTAAAATTTTCATTCTCCTTATCCAATTCTTCTTTAAGGCTTGTAAAACGAACAATATGATCCAAATCTAAATATGATGAGTGCGTTTAAATTAAGACAGCGCTCTCCCATTAAGAGGATGAAATTATGCCCTCAAGCATTGAACCTTTTGAAAGATGATTAGAGTGGATTTTATTACACAAAAAAAAAAAAACACCAGCAGCCCAGATGTGCTAAGAAATAGCTTTGTTTCAGACAGAAAAATAAGAAGCACATGAAGAAGCAGGTGGAAACTCTTTACAGTCCATTAGGTCTTTAAAATCCTATCGAGAGCATCCTAAGCAGCTGCATCACTGTCTGGTTTGGGAATTGTGCCATCTTGGACCACAAAACCCTACAGCGGATAGTAAGGACAGCTGAGAAGATCATCGGGGTCTCTTTTCCCTCTATCACAGACATCTAAACCACACGCTGCGTCCAGCAATGCCACCAGCATTGTGGCTGGTCAGGCACACCCCTCTCACTCACTCTTTACCCTCTTGCCATCTGGAAAAAAGGTACCGAAGCATTCGGGCACACACATCCAGACTGTGTAACAGCTTCTACCCACATGTCATCAACAAGAAAGGACTGGACTGATATACTGCACACACACACTCAACTCAGATAAACATTCACCTCTATAAAATGGGACTGGAATGATAAACACACATGCGCATACACACTGATTTACAACCATCCAGGACATTTAAATACCAATTTCAAACAGTTTTTAAGAAATGTTTACTGTTTTTTATCCATCATGCTATTAACTTGCACTACTTCAACCGACTATTACACTATATTGCATTGTCATGTCGTGTTGCTGCTCTTGTATCATGTGTATTTGCACATGCACTTTATGTTGTCTTGTGCGATCTTTTGTAGTCACGTCTTTTATATAGTATTGTATTGTATAGTCTTGTGTGATCTTTTGTATAGTCATGTCTTTTGTATAGTATTGTATTAGTGTTGTTATCTTTTGTATAGTATTTTTTTGTATTGTATAGTCTTGTGTTATCTTTTGTATAGTAATGGTTTTTGTATAGTTCTTAGAATAGTTTTTAATTATTTATGATGTAAATTTGGTTTGTCTTATATAGTCAGCTAATCAGATGTCCTAGCTAGGTAATTAGTTTCTATTAATTTGTTACATATTCATACATCTTGGTCCTGGAGGAACACCATTTCATTTCACTGTGTACTGAACTGTATATGGTTAAAAATGACAATAAAGGCCTAGAGAACTTGACTTGACTATCTTAGATGTGCTATTCAGCTCATATGGGTCCTGATCACTATTATTATAAGTCGGGCCTTTGTGCTCGTTTTTAGAGGTCTGAGTCACTAGAGCAATCCGCCTCATGTGTACTGGAATGATGAGTCTCAGTTCGTAGCTGTACCAATGGAGTTGGACTTGGATGACTGGTGTTACAGTATGTAGTGTATCCTGACCAGTCCATTTAGATCAAAATATTTCAGATCAGTGTGTTTCACAGAGACAGAGGCACTCTGAGTGAAGATGGATGGCAATGCCTTGCTCCTTTACAGTGATGCATGACTTTCACCATCTGGCAAAAGCTGGAATAAATCACACAAATGTTCATGTCACCATGTACTGTCACTGTCCTCAGGGGACTAGAGACAGGTTCAGGTCTACAGCTCTGTTTGCTAGCTTGAGAAATTGACTCAGCTGCTAAAGCACCTGCATCACCCGCCTCAAGATGACAGCTATTATTCCTAAAGTGTACAACCCACAACATGACAGAATGAATAATTTAGTCAATATCTGCATCTGTTCTTATATGGATGGATCCGCTTCATGCTGGATCAGTTCGTGACTACACAATGCGTGAAATAAATTAGAGACGCTGCATTGTTTTGTTTTGAAGGGAATTCGTCTTCACTGTGGCGCGCGCAGCTCGGGAATCTGTATCACTGGCACCATCTACTGGTCGTTGAAAATACTGCAGGCCTGGGAACTTAGAGTACTGTCCTATCCAAGGGTTTGATATTGGATAATACCAGAAGTGTGTGGAGGCTTTAAAAAGAAAACAAGCATCATACAGTACATAGAATAATACTGTTATATAATTATTCACCAATTAGGTCTATTCTACTGGCATTTTGTGCTCTGCCTTCATTTGTGCTTTGTACTTTAACAGGGACATAATTTGTGCTGCGTACTGTAATAAGGACGTCTCTTGAGAGAAAACAAGACAGACAGACAGGCAATTCTAGAGTCTGTTGGGGCTCTAGGCAAAAATTTGCAGGGAGCCTCTCCAATCAGCCTTGATCCAATCTTCTTTATAAAATTATAAAATATCATTTATAAAAATAAATAAGTTTGTTAGCCCTTGGGGGGCCCTCCAACTGGCCTGAGGCCCCAAGCAGTTGCCTGCCTCGCCTGTTGCCTCCTAACAGACAGACAGTTATATACTGAAAATAAACAGATAGATGTATAGTCAAAGAATAGACAAAAATGACGACAAACTAAAGGGTATACAGAGAGACAGATGGATAGATACAGTACAAACAGACAGATGGTCAGAAACACATACATATTGACAGACAGACATATTCAAAGATTCCTACTGAAGATTGTGAGACAGACAGACGGATGGACAGATAAGCAGAAAGACACCCTGTTAAATGCAAATATAAGAATGACCACTGCTGGAAAAAAAAAGCTATTTCTGCCATTGAAAGCTTCAACACCTTTTAGCAAATTAAATATCTTTACAATATACAGTACAGATTGAGTAAAAACTAAAGCATTTCCAAACTCCTTGCAACAAAACATACAGATAAATACAGGTATCTTAAAAACATGCACAAGAAAAAAAAAAAAAAAGATGTTACACAACACAATCCTTTGTGTGAAAGCTAATATTTTGATCCGCACTTCAATGCATTTCGAGTTACTGAGCTGAACATACTGGATCAGGAGTACACCAGTGCTGCACAGTGGGGATGTGGACCAGCATGACATTATTATAGAGGATTAGTTTAATTATTTAGGAAACAATATTGCCACCTTCATTTTGTTAAAATTTAATTATTCTAGAAAAATCACCTGCGGTATAAACAGAGCAAGTAATTAAAAATACCATACTGATTATTATAAAAAATAATATAACACAAGTGGTTTCAAGATGTGCAGATGCAGTAACAGAACCACATACTGTAAATGAGTCACATACATGAGTCACCAGAGCATGTGGTTTTAAAGTATGTGGTATTGGTAGGAAACTGCAAAAAGATGACCACCCCTGTAAATCAATTTAACATTTACAACTGCCCAGTTGTTTTACCATTGCGCTGATATGACTTTTATTATTCTTACATAACCCTGTGCACCATTTTATCTTAATTATGTACATAATACATAAAAGGTTGTATTCTGTATATTGCTGTCTTACTGAGAACTGCACATAAGTTTGCAGATTTTATTTGTGACTTTGTTGCAAAATTAATCAAGGAGTGTGCAAAAAAAAAAGAAGAAAATTCAACATAATAAGTCCTTCTTACAGGCAAAAGCACTAAATTCCCTAGCATGAAGCAAAAATTGATCCTTGGCTAGAAAAACTCACATTGTGCCACAAACGACTGTGGCTGCATACTAAATTGCATGAACCACTGAAAGTGAAACATTCATCCTAAGGCTTGAAGCGTTCTGCACAGCTTTCAGTTAATGTTGCACAAACATTAAGACTGAACCAATATTAAATATATGTTTTTAAAAACCACACTTGTGAATTTAACACAGTACTTTACTAGTATTAATATAATTTATGCTATACAAATGTCTAAAAGCCAACCGATACAAAAGCCTTAAGGCATTAAAATACAATACTGCAAAAAAGCTTACACAATTTCAAAACAAACTTCCCTTTAAGTACATTAACACTTATCACTTTACTGGCACAGAAAATATTTCTGGCACAAAACTGTTGGCTAATTCTTCCCTTACCTGGCTAGTACAGTATTGGTAAAAAAAAAAAAAAAAAGCTTTTATTAAATATATCAAAATACATTTCCTGACTTTTTCAGATAAATGATGAATCAGCATGGTTTATGTATTTTATTACATAATGAATGGCAAATGGCATATTACTGGTTGTTAAACAAATATTTGCTTCTATCTTGCGACATTATCATTTATAGAGATGCAACAGAAAAAAGTCAAAAAATTTTCAAAAAAGAGTTCTTTACTCAGTTGTCATAAATATTTAAAAGAAATGCAGCCTAGATAGAATACTGTAAGTCTCACATAAAAACAAACATTTACTCATATAAATTAATTTATTCAATTCATTTATAGTCAGCTCACTGTTTAAAGGTAATTGAATTAAGTTGTTTATTACTTATTTTATTAAAAATATAATAAGTAATAATTTTATTTACTACTTATTGCTTTTGTTTTGTTAATTAAGCATTGATTCATGCTTGAATGCCTAAAAAGGCCTATTACTACTACTAGTATTATTATCATTATTATGTTTATTTATTTGTTTATTTTGGTGTTCTTTGCAATTAATCTTCTTTTTTTTTTTTTGTCCAAGAATTTCCAGTCCACTAATTGGTAAGTTGGAACCACAAAAAAAGAATAATAACAAATAATAAATTAACAAAAAGAACAAAATATATTAGAATGCTCAGGATGATATTTGTGGCTCAGGTATAACAGTGAGCCAGCTCACGTTATTTAAACCCTTTTCCTGATTTTACTAACTAATTATTTGTTTAAGGTTTTTTTTAAAAAGCTTTTCCCTAGAATTTGCAGAGCACCTCTCCAGGCCAAACTGATGAAATCAAGACCTTGCTCAAGTAAACCGCTGTAAACCAATTATTACCTGGTGTATAAAAACTGAACTGTGTTATTTTAGGACGTATCCTGCCCAGGAACAGTACAATGTATTCTATTGCCTATGTGATGCAGTAACGTAGTTCTTCATTATGGAGGTAAAATCTGGCATCCCTTTGAGACAATACGAAATATTCAGGAAGAAGGATTATGAAAAATAACATGGAACAGTGGGAGGAATACAGAAAATTCTAAATGCCTTAAAAAAGGTTAAGAATCAATAGCCAGTTTAAAAAGTCTCTGATTTGGGCAGACTGGGAAGATCATGGTGCGTGAACAGCGGGTCTGAGTGAACAGTCATCAGTTTCCTTCCAGCTGTGAATAATGAAGCCTCTGTGTGTGTGGAAGATGACTGTTCCTCAGAGCCTGTGTGGGGAAGTTTAATAAATGCAGAGTTCTGAGTTAATGCCACAGACTTCTCTGAAACATATTTCTTCACTTTTCTCGTTTCTACCTTTTCTGTATCTGGGAGGTTCTCATTTTGGGAGTCTTGCAGTGAGGCTACTGCGGTGAGTGTCAACTGACACGTGCTCCTGTGCATTACAGATAAACCATCCTCCGCTGTAGCCTGTGATGTGACTTGTGAAGTGTCCTGAGTTGCTGCTAAATGTGCTGATTCTGTTGAAGTTCCACAAGTACTCATGGTCAGTTGGGACGGAAGTGGAGGATCATTCGGGTCTGCATTTTTAGGAGGCTCATACGGTGGTGGCTGCTCTTCGGGAGCTTCCATCGATCCATCTGGGCCAAAAACAATTTCAGTATGCACCAACACTGGGTCAGGGGAGGGAAATGGCGATACACTGTCTGTCTCCCTATCCTGGTAGGGCCACTTGTCTTCCGGGGAGCCCTGATCAGGAACGATCGATTCCTGGAGTGAGATCTGAAGTGAAGCTGGAGGTCGTCTGGCTAGCTGGCTCTTGTCTGGTATTTCCTGATCCAGGGTCTGGTTGTGGGTTCGCAGGGGGGTCAGCAGTACAGGATGCTCCACACCAAGCGGTTTCCGTGGCAGTTCATCTGGTTTAGCTGGAAACGGAAGAAACAAAATGTCAGCAAAATACTTACAAACTGATGGATAGGAGGTCATTTAACCATCATTCGAAACATGACCTACGACTTTCAAATGTTATATTAAAAATGCATATTTATTGTCAGACGAGTACAGTATATATGAATGAAAAGATGTAGGCTATGTTATCACACTTTTAATTAGCTATTTTATGTACAATGGTAGGTGGTTTGCCTGCCATGCGGAAGGCCCGGGTTCGATTCCCAGCCACTAGATGCAGTGCCCGTCCCAAGCGCGGACAAAAAAAATAATGGAGCAGCCGAAAGACCAAGAACAAGATGTTCTGTCCTTACAGATTTTAACTATAGATGCAACTATTGAATTGTAGTTTGCGTGGCCATGACAGGTGAACAGCTGATCAATCTCCGATATATCCATTCCGGTTCCAATCCTGGGTGGCGCAACAGAAACACCCTTGCTTTATCATTTGGAGGATCTCAGGGACTACAATCATAGTGGCACAAGTACATCATGCCTGACTGAAATATTGGCCTCCCAGGAACTCCTTTCATGGCCCAAACATGTGGAACTGGCTTCGAACAAGGTCAGACCTGTATGGTGGGGTGTGACAATAACTTCCAGCCAAGTTCCTGCAATGTGAAAGTGGTCTTAATGAATCATTTGGCATACAGTTCCCACTGACAGATGAGTCACTTCCACATTTTCAAGGATCATGTGTTCCACTTGCTGCATGTTCACAGGAACGACTGCAATGGGCTCAGAGTGGCCTGGATCGTTATTTAGACATATGGCCTTCTTTAAATAGTTTGCACGATTCAAATGTTTTACTGCGGCTTCAATTTCAGCATTAACTTCTCACTATTAATGCTTAAATTAAATAAATCCTAATGCAGTCCTTTTTAACTCATTTATTACTAACTAATAACTCATCACTTATTACACAGCGCACTACAGTCATACAACTCGGTCTGAATGTAGAATACGAACCTGGAGAAGGAAGGTCTAGCTTCATTTTGCGCAGTTCTGTCATGGAGACCTGAAGCTGTTCGATGACCGTATCATCGCTGAGCTCGAAGGACTCTGCGATCTTCTCCTGTAAGAACTCTCTCAGCTCCTCCAGTGACATCTTCAACAGATGCTCTGTAAAGGAAAAGCTTCACTTCACACCAGGACACTGATGCTGATTTTAAACTGATTTGGAGCTTGAATATTCTTAGGCTTAATGCAATGGTGTTGTTCACATTGCATGAAAGGAGAGACTTTAGCTTACTCTTGTGCAGTTTAAGGATAGTGTAGGCCATGGCTGTGAGGATCTTCTCTCCCTCAAGAATAAAGATGTCCCACAGGCGTAAGGTCAGGGTGAACGGTGTCTGGAACGAGGCATTGATTCAAGCTCAAGTTTGCACTATCTAGTTATTAGTTGCAGCTACCATGTACTATGGCTAGAGGGTGCTGTTGAGGAGATGAGATGAGATGTATGGCGTTATCTTAATGAGGTATATACGATTCTAGAGTATATTTCATAATGGGTATGAAATGTGTTGTTTGGTGTTTTAGTTCATTTTCATTTACAATTCTACATTTTACGACTATGCTCTAGGTACTTTGGCTCCCTCCCACGGTCCAAAAGACATGCAGTGTAGGCTGATTAGGTTTTCCATATTTTGTATATTTGTGTATGTGTGTGTGTGCGTGCGTGGTGTGCTCATGGTCTCATAACACCCTTAAGTTCCCTGGTTATAGACTCTAAGCCATGTCCAATAAGTGGCATATACAGTAGTTGATGGTTGGATGAAAAATGTCAGTCCAATCACACTTAAGGGCAATTTAGCATAGACAATTTACACAGAGTCTACATGAAAGCAAATCAGACAAGACAGTGGAAACCCATTGAAACACAAAGTAAACACAAGCGCCATTCAGCCATCCAAGCTTGGAATCAAGGCAGGGAAATATGAGGCAACAAAGCCTGCACCACTGGGCTGCATGTTCAATAAGCAAGGTCTATGCTTATTCATGAAAGCATCAGCTGTGTAAGGCTCCTCTAATGTGATGGACATAAATAGCAGTCATTTGCTGGGCCACATGTTCATGCAGTAACAAATGGCTTGTGTCTATAGTAACATGCAGGAATGTCTGTATGTGTGTGTGTGTGTGTGTGTGTGTGTGTGTGTGTGTGTGTGTGTGTGTGTGTGGCTGCACGTGGCGCACACTTACCCGGTCAATAAAACACTGCAGGAACCATTTAGTACTGTAAATGCCGCTGGTCATCTGCTCCTTGTCCTAGTGAGTAAGAAGGAAAGCAGAAGTGAGGCTGTGTAAACATGAGATATAATTACTTTAATTATGACAAAATGCATAAAAAGTGATAATGCCCTTTATAATATTTTGATGAAGTGCAATTGTTTTTACTACCAGATGCTTTTTCAGCTTTGGGAGGAGTTTGGACAGAATCTGATCATGGTGGTTTTGGAATCTCTGCAATTTAGGAAATCCAGGGATAAAGAAACCTATTGGCAAGGGAAAAAAAAAACAGACAAACCTTGATTAAAACTGAATCTCCAGGTCAATACTAAACGATTCTCTGATATAACTGTGAACTCAGCATTCCGAAGCTCTGAACATCCTGCGGGAACCCTAAACACTGAAATCAATATGGCGCTTGGAATTTAGGAAACATCTCCTGCAAGTAATGAGAAAGGCTCACCGTGCATGGCATGTTTCTGATTGGTCAGCAGCTGGGACATGGCCCAGAATGCATCTTCCTCGTTCATGTACATCAGCAGAATGGCTGCTATCTGACTCATGCCTTGGCAATAGCTCACCTCCTGCAGACATGCATATGTAGGCACACACACACACACACACACACACACACACACACACACACACACACACACACACACACACACACACACAGAGAAACACATGTATAGAGAGAAATGACATTAAAAAAAATCTACATGCAGTCATGTGCTGTCATTGTGTTGTTTATATTAGGCCTGAGCTTGGCTGCTCACTTCCTTTCACCTGTCACATGCGCACACACACACGCACATGCGTACACACACACACACACACACTGAAAATGCATACAGGTCTTCTTGTTTAAAATGTATTAAACACCATCTTCAATACGACAATCACTTTCGAATGTGCACGTACCGTGTTGTATACGGAGTATGCGGTGAGCACGTGGAACAGAGACTGCTGCCTGTGTAGAAACGGTGAACACAAGCAAATCAGTTCATTCAGCAGTATCAGAGCCAATGCAGTCTCCATTAACGACACATAAATCCCCTTATACGCGGAAAAACCCCACACTGCTGTACTCCAAATCCATGACGGATTCTATTACATAGCCCGCCGTTTAAAAAGTGCTCTGTGATTCAAAAAGCCAAATTCTTGAGGTTGGAGCGTGATTCTTTCCTTTAAGCTAAAATCATAGCTGCGTCTTTCCGTAAATGTTGGAGTATTAATGACAGTTTACATGTGCAAGACTTTCCATTGAACTCTACAAGCCTGCAATCTATTAAGCCTCCAGTGACGTCAATGCGTTTCTTGCACACTTTGGGGAAACGGGCCAAATGTCCGAATGTGAAGGAGAAAAAAAGAAAAATGACAAAGACTCTAAAATGTTGTGACCAAAACAAATGTGTTTCCAGGCAGGGTCAAACTTGACCTTGTTTCTTCCTAGAAAAGCTGTGAAGCTGTCGAAACTGTTGCCAGAATTTCTAAACTACCTCAGCTAACGTGAATATTTGTAATCGAGAAAAATCAGGAAGCACTTCAACCCAAACAAATTATATAACACACAAACAAACAATTGACAAGTGAAAAAAAAAAAAATCATTTCCTGTAGACTGTAATCAGACCAGCACCTTAGTACACAGAAGCCTTACCCTGTTATGCAGGAAATCTATTAATACACACACGTATACACACCCTCACACTTTCACACGTTCTAAGACTGCCGTGTGTACCAGGTTAGAGGCAGATAACGTACTGTTTAAGCTCTCCTTGCCACAGTAAAGTTCACCGGTCTCTCTCGCAAAAGTATGATTTGTATTTTAGATGCTATGTCGGCTTCGGAGAACATTTATGAGCATATATTGGCATATTATTTACAATGTGTTCATAAACTTATCATCTCACTGGGACTGCACATTCACATGACATCTTTACATGAAACCTTATGGTTATTTTTTTACATTTGTACTTTATTGTAAATAGGCCACTTATGCACTTCTGGTTAGATTTGAACTGTATTTCATCAGCTTTGTACATGCATTTTGTGCAGTGACAATAAACGTAAATCTAATCTAATCCAATCTAAAATGTAATGTCCAGGCAGGAAGGATCTAACGTTTCTATTTTTTGAGCTGACAATCTTTCTTTAATGTATGCCACAGCAATACTCCTATGTGACTGAAACACTCGAGCACAATGAGCTAGAAAGTCAACAAAACCATGTCTGGGTCCCATATTATGCGATTTTAAACGAATCCAGGCTTAAGGACATGAGGACTACTGCATCTTATGTCGATGCTTTGTTTCTGTCATCAAATTACCGTCTTGGAAGAGGACCATAATGCTACTGGGAACAGAGCCGAGACTAAAAACGGGTGCATTGTGTTTCTATAAATGACTCATTAAGCTCTTGCACTGCATCTGAAATCTACATAGTCATGTGATGTTCCTGTCATGTTGGTACGATGGGACTCACTTTACTCCGAATCGGTCCATGAACATGATATGGTTTCGGAAGGTTCTGTTCACATCAAGATCAATCTGTTTGATTTCTGTGGAGTAGATCTTGGCTTGTTCTATCATTCTCTGTGGAAAAAGTAACGCATGATTACACAAACAGCTTTGATCAGCCTGTCAGGTGCTGCTGCCTTATAGTGTACAATATTCCATCTGTGTACTGTATACGCAAATGTGAGCGTGTGTACCTCATATTTCCCTTCATTCTCCTTCTTAACCTTTTCCACATCCAGCAGTAGGCTCCAGGCTTGACCTCGCAGCTGGAGCGGAATCCCCTTGTACACCCTCTTCATCATCTATAACCAGAAAAAAGTATCAGTGTGTATGAAAGAGATATGTAGACATGTCCTATAGACAATGTTCTTATTATTCACAACAGCCTGACAGATATGCATTAGACTACAGTCTTTAACAAGTACAGTATTGTCCTTTAACTTTATTCTCAGCCATAAATAAAATCTAGAGTTGGATCTCACCCGCTCGCTGTTTTTGTACTTCTCCCATTTTCTGACCATCTTTAACCATTTCTGCACGCGCTCGACCTCCAGCTGTTTTTGCTGCGAGGGTAAGAACACAGTATGTAAACCGACAACAGTAACCACACTAAAGCTAAAATGAGCCAAATGACACAATACATTGTTTAAACACACCAATTTTAAACTTGCACCATATTTTATTATAGATACATTTCTATGTAATGTCTAGATCAACAATTTGTAAATTAGGTTGTTAGCCACAGAAAGTTCAAATGTCTATTAGAGAATATATAGAAGCAGACCAAGTATGCATAATTTCCGGTCAGGAAAATAGTTTTTTTTTTTTTTAATAGTTAAATGATTAAAGCTAAAAGTAAGCCTTTTCAGCTTTAATGTAACCAGTGATGATGATGTTATTGTTATTATTATTATTATTATTTTATTATTATTATTATTATTTGAGGTTGAAGCCCACATACATGTCTGCCTGTCTTTCTGCCCAACTTATTAATACAAAGAAATACAATTTTGTAAGGCTGAGTATCTTCCGCCTTGTTTATGCTAAGTTGTACTTTTGTGATCAGCCAAATACAATCCCTGTTCAGTAATCGGAGAGAGAATCAGGGATGAGAAAAAGGAAAAAAAAGGAGATCGGATAATGATCAGCTCTTGTCTTAAAGCGACTTATACCACTTCAGCTGTTAATTCAGTTGGGAAACTCTTTAGTAATCCCTGTAAAAATACTCAGTTTAGCTTTTCTAATTAATATCTATCTACATAACATTTAATTTCACTTAAAGCACAAGTTAAACTTCTGGCAGATATCCAAGTACTGCAAGTTTCATTAAATTCTGTCCAGCGAGTTTAGCATGATGCTGTGACATAATCCGGCACGTTATTGCTCAGAAGTGACGCTTCTCACTACTGCATGATTTTAGCGCATTGGTTTATAGCAGCTTGTAGGTGCATTACCTTCATTTCTGTAACTTTCGCATACACGTAAACTATCGCGTTTGAGAAAAAAAACGATACATACGTCCACAAAACTGCTCATAACTTCACATTCATTCAACGTTTTGATTTCATTTATTCCGCAAGTTTAACTTCAGGCAAATACCTAACTACCGTACTAGTACTGTTTTTAAAATCCCTAACATGTGGCTGGACAATGCTCAAATTCATATTAAACAGCACGTATCGGCGCTATAATAAGGCACTGTCGTCAACTCCAAAACTGAAACTGAAACTGGTAGGCAGTTTTTGTATTGTTGTTAGTAAATCAGAGTGTTTTTATTGGGTGTCATCACGCACAAACCACGTACCTGAGCTACGCTACTAAATTATACACCAGCTGGAATTTTATTTAATGGGTATTTAAACAACATGGTTATTGTTTTTATGTAAATCACTTCCAAAAAATTCAATCCTCTTTTGATTTAAACCCATTTTAAACTTTGCAACCTTTGAGTCTTAGATTAACAACATTCACAAATCAGAAAAGAAACACCAGCTCCCAGCATGCATGGAATGTATCACATGGTAGCCTAACTCCAGACTAAGCAGCTGTTTTTGCCATCATACTGACACACACATACACACATTTAAAACTCATCAGGGTAATTTTTGACCTCCTGGCCTTGGCTGCACATGTGGGGTTATTATGATTCATGATGGTTCGGGGCTGTTGTGCTGTTTCATTACATGAAAACAGGTTTTCTTTAAGGCTGTTTTAATTTGTCTCTCTTACCTTTTCTTCAAGAAGGGTTGGCGTGGGGAGCTCTTCCTCACTGAAAGGGAAAAAAAAAATCAAAATTATGTCCAAAGTAATGAACAATACTGTGTTGCACCATAATGATATCACGGTCAGTAGTGCAGCTGTAAATGAAATCACAATAAAACTAACAGGACAATAATAACAGCTAATTCACCTGCACATAAACTGTTTTAATGTTTTAGAAATGTTTGTTGTGCAAATTTTTATTGTTGATTATAGAAAGAATTTCTGTTGGAATCTGTTGCATTACTGTTATGATGATTATTTAACATTGATGGGAGTCTCCAGTGTCAGCACTATAATGCGTCCAGTTTCTTGGTGTATTAAGTAGTTGTAATCACTGGTAAATTTCTGTGGTATAAAAGAAATAAAACACTTGACAGGCTGTACTACATTTTTATATTTTACATTTTTCTTTTGTAAATTCTTGCCTTAGTACCTTTTGTACTTTTTATTCGCATTTAATATTTTCTCATTTATAAATTTAATACATTTTTATTAAATTAAATAAAATTTTATTTATAATTTTTTTTATTTTTTCATTCCTTTTTAAAAAAAAGAATTTTTTAAATCCTTGGTGTAAATTTTATCTTAGCATAAATTATATTTTCTTAATGTAATTTTCTTTTTATTCACTTTTTTTTTTCCTCGTCATGGACGGTTGTAATAAGTTCACTTAAAGTCATGCGGTATATGTTTGTGTGTTCAAAAAACAACTTTTAATATTTAAAAAATATCTATGCAACACAAACCTTAAAAAATATATATATATTTTAAATATTTCACTCACCCTTCATGCTTTAGAGCAGGAATGATACGTGAGCTCTGATAAATTCTACAGGTCACCTGAGAGCAGTTTCAACGGAAATGCGATTTAGTGCTGAATAGATGACTTACTGCAGGAAGCCAAAGCGATCCGTGACCTTGTAAATGCTGTAGTCTGCATCTTCCCAAGGGTCGATCTCGACACCCTCCTCCCTGCCCTGAAACACATGTGTAAGTCGTCATGGCGTCAAACGTCAACTAACACTGGGGCACTGACAGTGTTAGTTATATCAGGTAATACCACAGTCAACTAAAATACTACAGATTCATACCATACCCTACTACAGTGTGCCATGTACTGTAATGTAAGCCTCTGTGTGTGTGTGTGTGTGTGTGAGGAGTTAGAAATAACAATAGAATTCTAAATCTATGCATCTAGTCACAGAACCGATTTCCTGTTTAAGGTAGAAGCTATTTCTCATGTGATTGCTGAACCTGTCGTGAGCTGAGTTAGAACAGGAAACACAAATGTGCGGGGCTGGCATGCCCGACACGAACCTGTAGAGCTTATATTGTGTATCCCTGTTATAAAATAATTAGGGACAAAGTTGTGATAATTTGTCATATCAATGCAAACTTAGCAGAGCTCAACAGTGAGATTCTGCAGGTAAAAAAATTCAATAATTCAAACAATTCACACTGATTTCAGTTTTTTTTTCTCCCTTATTTAGTGTTTAGCCAATTCCTACCCAATAGCTAGTTCGACACATGACAATGACACCTACAGTACCAAATGGAGGTGGAGAATGCTATCACATGTTTCCTCTGAGGCATGTGAATCCAGCCAACCACATCTATGAAGTACTGGCCACCCCTTCATGTGTGAGGCTTATAGATGCCCCGAACTAGCTAGTACTGTATAATGATGACTGACTGAAGTCCTGGCTGATGCATCAGCATGGCTCACATTTTGCACTCGCCAAATGGAACAGGAAGAATATTTTTACCCAAGGGCCCAACAGTGGTAGCTCTGTGGTGCTGGAGCTTAAACCCCAGATCCTTTGATCCTTTGGGCACCCAGTGCTCTTACCATTTAAGCCACCATTGTTAGTTAATTCCCATCATTAGTAATTATTGTGCTACATGGAATCCATTTTATTATACACCACATATTGTCATACTATGTAGGACTACATACAGAACACTATAGTACTCCTAAACCTAAAACCCAACAATCAGAGACTAGTAACATGGGAATATGTGGCATGTCAATCAACGTCACAATATCTTCCATTGTGGTAATGGGCCACCAATTTTGCTGAAAAGATCACTTTGTGGCTATGGCACATAACATCTTCTTGATATCAAGTAGGAATACTCTTAAGTATAAAATTCTAATATTGGTCCATAACAATGTTTGTAGAAAACCTGTAAAGGTTGAGGGAAAGCAATTACATTTACAGCTGCCCTTATACAGAGTGACGCACTTTTTTTAATGTATATTTTTTAATCTCATTATACATCTGAGCAGTCGAGATCTAAGGAGTCAACAATGGCAACTTGGTGGTGCTGGAGGTTGAACCTGGGACCTTCTGATCAGTGGTCCAACAACCTTAACCACTGAGCTACGCCTGCCCCAATTCTATGGCATCATTCATGATGCATTTGTAAAAGATTATAACCACACAGTCTTATATCCTTGCCTTTTTAAAATGCAGCCATCATATGGCTATTATTCATCGTCCAGTTTGGTTTAATGCTTTAAAACTTTTACTGGAGAATTTGAAGAAATGTCTATGGAGATTTGCTTCTGAAACGAAGGTCGCTGAAATAGTAATCCGTCACTGTTGAGCTCTATAACCAGCACACGTGGTGAGAAACATCCTCATGTTTGAGCAGCAATGACTCTAGTAGAGCATGACAAGCAGCTGCACATGAAGACAAATTACAATAATGGTAAAAGAATAATGACTATTTCTTTTTTTTTTTGGTTGGATTTTTCCCCGATTTTCTCCCTAATTTAGTCGTGTCCAATTCCTCCCCGTCACTAGGGGGCTCCCTCATTAAGGCTACTACTACCACTCAGCCGGGAGGGCCGAAGACTATCACGTCTTTCCTCCGAACCACGTGACGCCAGCCGACCGCATCTTTGAGCTGCTTGCTCACGCATCGTTGGGGGCGGCGTAACACACTCGGAGGACAGCGCTATCCGCTCCCTCTGTTGCGCAAGCTCACAGACGCCCCTGATTGGCTGTAGAGCCGTGATTGATGTGGGAGCACTAAGTACCTCTCGTCCCTCCCCTCTGAGAGAGCTCGGCCAATCAGCTCTCTCTAGACCTCCGGCTGCGAGAGGTTACAGCATCACCAGGGATTCGAACTGGCGATTTCCGGATGATATTGCGAGCTCTTTACCACTGCGCCACTCGGAGGCCCAAATGACTATTTCTTTTAATACTGAAATCACAAATATTAATCAGAATGATTTAGGATGACAGGAACAAAGGATGCCCAAAATCACTAAACAAAGTATCTCATTCATTATGCTCAATGCTCAGATTTTAAAGATTTTCTAAACGGCATCGATCAATTTCAAGGGGCTGATGGGGACAGGCCTGATGTCTGCCTCTTTTCTGAGAACAGGAACAGGAAGGCCAATTTTTATATCCGCTATATACCGTGCTGTATATTTAATGCAAACTACGCTTGTAATTTAATACTACAGACATTTATATTTATATATTACCAAAAAGGTCACAATTGCAAATTGAATGTGTTGATTTAACTCTGAGTGTTATTTGACGCTGGGGATTTTGAAGTGCGTCAGTGCCAACATCCTTGCAAAATTTTTATAATGGAATTGGATCAATACTGCAGGAATCAATGACATTCACTCTACATAACTGAACTAATAGATTAGATACTTGCTTAAAAGTAATAACACAATTATGCTCCAAATATTTTTATATATTTTATATTTTTAAAGACATATCATGACAATACTGAATATCATGGCAGAACAAGGGGCAACATTAAAAATATTATATCAGACAAACATATTTGTTCAGAGAGCAGAGGCCAATTCTTTCTTTTATTTATTCAGTATCTCCTGTAATTGCTTAAATCAAGTCAGAGCTGTTTTTTTTTTTTCTGAGCCAGTTCCAGGAATCATGTGCATGAGCTAGGCAGACACACTGGATGGGATGTCAGTCTATTGTCACGCCTAGAGACAATTTAACATTGCCAAACCGTCTGTTGATATGTTTTTAGGAGACGAAGATAACCGAAGGACGTGGAATAAACCCATGCCTATGGATATATCAGATTATAAATCATCAGACCGGGGCAAGTTAATTTGTAATGACAGCACTAGAACAATTAATCATTTATTTCAGGATATGTCATGTTTTAGAGGATTCCTGAAGCATCCTGTAACCCGGAAACACAACTATGAATCCTTGCACTTTACTACATGAAACTGCTAGATATTAAAAAAAAAAAAAAACACAAACACAGGCAAACACAAACATTTCCAACAACTACTCCCGTATTTTGACACTGGCAATTTGTGACTCAGGAGCAGTCAAGCAACACAAAGCAGCAGCCACAGCACGAGTATAAAGCACCTTTTGTAAAAAGATTTCACTCTCATGAGAGCTCATAATTCTATCTCTAGAAATAAAGCAACAGCAGGTTACTGATCAGCTTTATTGAGCGCACACACGCACACACACATCTTTACATGAACTTTGGCTTTGGCCACAGGTTCTCCCCGAGAGCGATCTATTTCATTAAACCGATCAAAAATGCTCCTCCTCCTGCAAGTATACAGTATATGAAATTAAAAAAACAAGTGCAAACAAAAACAGAGACAAAATATAATTGTCATTAATTCATGTGAACACATATGAATAATGAGTGCAAAGTTTTTTACCTTATCATATTTACAGATGATCTGTGCACGTTCCTCTGCTATTAGCACCTCTATATCTTTCTTCATGTCAATATCTGAAAACACACAAACACATCTATTGATGATTTAAGCGCTCGTTAAACAGTTTAAAAAGCTCATGTGTACTCCATCTTCCTGAAATGGCAGAAAAAGTGAATGAACTGAATTATCTAAAAGTATATGATCAGGTTTAATCTTAATAAAACATACATGGTATAAACATAGCACTGTTTTCATCTTCATATTTTTAGTTTCAAGGATCCTTAAAACTACACATTTACTTCATTTATGACTTAAATTAAGAGTCTGAGCCTGAAGCCTATAGACACTGACCGCCCACTTCAATACATCTTGCTAGTACTGGATTGAACCCCCTTTTGCCATCAGAACTGCACTAATTCTGGAAACATGGTGCTGGAAAAATTCCCTAGAGATTTTGGTCGATATTGGCTTGATAACATTGGGCACTGGTGGTTCAGTGGTACGTGTTTCGCCTACCATGCGGAAGGCCGGGGTCCGATTCCCAGCCACTAGATCCATTGCCGGTCCCAAGCCCGGAGAAAATGGGAGGGTTGCCTAAGGAAGGGCATTTGGCATAAAACCTGTGCCAAGCGTGCATGTGCGGACCAGATGGTCTCCCGTGGCGACCCCTTAACGGGAGCAGACGAAAAGACCAATACTGATAACTTCATGCAGATTTGTCGGCTGAGCATCTACAGTAAGTATGACAGGGAAATAAATGTCCCAAACCATTACACCAACAACTGATACATCGCAGGATAGATCCATCCTTTTCTGCTGTTTATGTCAAATTCTGACCCCACCAGCTGAATGTGGCAGCAGAACTCAAGACTGATCAGACCAGGCAACAATCTAACAGGAGTGGCACTTGGTGTCATTTCCTGCTACAGTGCTACAGCACATCTGCTTTACGATCTGATGTGCTGTATTTTCAACGATGCTCTTTGACATACCTCGGTTTTAAAGAGATGTTAGAGTTGCCTTTCTATCAACTTGAACCAGTCTGACCATTCCTCCTCTGACCCCTGGCATCAACAAGGCATTTTCTCACAGAGAACTGGATATTTGCTTTTTTTTCAGACCATTCTCTATAAACCCTAGAGATGGCTGTGTGTAAAAATCCCAGCAGTATTATTTATACCCTCTTCATGCAGCGATGCACCCTTAAATACTGGAACAGTGAATCTCCATTGTATCAGAATCACTACTTTTATACCATGCTATGATTTCCAACCATTAATTTATCTTGTTCTTGCCCGTTCACGGATACCGTGAATCCAGAGTCGTTCCAAGAAACACGGGACATGAGGTCTACAGGAATACAGCATACACACATAATTCAAAATTTTAAATGGCACGCATTATTGAAGTGAGAGGAAACCAGAGGATACAGGGAGAATATTTACAGAAGCTTCACAGAAACAGTACAGTACATTGAGCTCAGGATTGAACCAGAAAACCATGTGATGGCAACATTACCGACTGCATAACTGTGATGCTATTCTATAATTTTCGTTCCAATCAAATTATAGTATTTGAGCTCAGCATTGCTTGCGTTCACATAAGCCAAAGATGCTGAAACACCACATTTGTGTGCATGAAAAAATCCTCACCATAGTCTGTTCCTGTTAGTTACACCGGTTACTAACACCTGAATAACATTTGATGATTTGATATAATTGATACCATAATAATAATAATGAGCATTTTTTTAGAAAACTTTCATTTGTTGCATTTTTAAAAGGTGCTACATTTTGTAACGGCATCATCTAGCATGATTATGGAAGTCCAATTTGCTGGTTAAAAAGTTACTCTTATAAAGAGACCGTACACACAAATCCAGGAAGAGTTAATCTGAGATACTGAGGTACTAGTGAACACAATGTGACAAAACTTCATGAGATCTGTTTTGGAAATTTGAAGGCTGCCTCTTTTCAGCCTGAGAAATATTAGCCTCCTGGGAACTTCAAGCCCTAGAGCTAACAAGAACTCGTGCCAAGTTCAGCTGTGAGTGTGCTGACGCTGTCCCCTTTCCTCCGGGCCACAGACATCTGCAGCACATACACAAACACAGAAATAGAATCCAGCGCCCACACTGGGCATGACACACTGTTACGTTAAGCAGCCGCAGCAAAACTGAGTCTGCCTTCTTAACAGACGGACACGGCTAGATCATCACCGGAGTGCTCGGTTTACCCATTACACAATGTTTACATTTAAATGATTGTGTAAGAAATGAAACATGGCAAATCATGGTATGCTGTTGGAGGTAAATAATCAGTGATGTCACTTAATGTGAAATATAGGTGCGGTTTCTAACACAAAGTCGATCACTTTACAAAAACTGCACAAACTCTTCTACCACTGTCATCAATTAGAATGATGTTTTTCTTATTAATGAATGTCACACGTAGTTACATTTATTGTTTTTGAATGTGTGTAAAAGGCAGATTAGTTTTGGAATTGACACTTACAACCAATCATTTTTTTGATCAGCCCCTCTTGTAGTTAATAAAACAAAAACAAAACATTTACATAATGCAGTTCCCACATGATGCGATGGGCCTGGAGATCCCAGGAGACTTGGGGCACGAGGCGGTGTACACCATGAACAGGGTGCCAATCCATCACAAAGCACGCACACACTCTCACACTCATTCACACACTGTGGGCAATTTGGGAACACCAATTATCCTAATCTGCAATGCTGTGGACTGTGGGAGGAAACCAGAGTACTTGGAGGAAACCCAACAAACACAAGGAGAACATGCAAACTCCATGCACACAGATCTGGGAATCGACCCCGGATCCCGGAGGTGCAAGGCGACGGTGCTAACCACTACAGTAATGTGCTGCGCTTGAGTAACAATCAAAAATTTCAAGCAAAGTCTTTACAAAAGTGTCACCATACTGTTGAAGTGATTTGATGAAGGAGTTTTACATCAATTGTGGGTTGAGTTACACAATTATTGTTAAATGATTGCTTGTTTAAGCAACATCATGCTCAAGGTCGTGTTGTACTAATTATAAGAGCGGCTGTGATGTACAAGATATCATAGCCATGCTGATATTTCAGTACAACAGCAAGACCTCAAGTATGTTGTTGCTTTTATACAACACTATTTATCATGCTATTTATGATGTGTTTCTTTATTTAACCAGTTATTTTGCTCCACCAACACACATCCTTCCACGACTGTAACTGGCAGGGCTGGTGGCCGACAGGTAATGTAATTAACAGGGTACATAGTAGCAGTACTATGCAGCCAAAAGATGAGGAGAATAAACCATGGAGGTGATGGACAGTCTTGAGAAAAAAATACCTACAACATTTACTTTATATTTCCACTTATTCTGCCTTAAAATATCAGCAAGCTTTTTCTGAGTTTTAAATTCCATACAGCGTTGCATGGAAAGTTAGTGCGCTATGTGGGGTGCAACAATGTCCACTGCTAAATAAAACTGATTTGAATTGTATTTACCTGATTAACGTAGAATCTAAGCTAGTGATTGAACAGATAGATCAGGGCACTATGATATAAAGACAAGTATAAAGTAGGGGTGCTCCGATTGGTTAATTGCTTTGGGAAGTTTGATCGGCAGTCTCTATAATGGCCGATATGGGTGGGCCATTTATATGGATACATCTTAATAAAATGGGAGTGGTTGGTGATATTAATACTAATGTGCCACAAACAGGACATATGTGAGGGGGCAAACTTTTCAAGATGGGTGGTGGCCATTTGGAAGTCGGCCATCTTGGATCCAACTTTTGTTTTTTCAATAGGAAGAGGGTCATGTGACACATCAAACTTCTTTGCAATTGTCTATGGTGTGAAGATACGAGATGTGCAGCACCTGAAACTACGGATACTGGAAGCCTGTGCTGGCATTTCTCCTGCGGTGTTGCTATGAGTGTGTGAAGAGTGGGAGAAGAGGGTTGCATTGACAACCCATCACAATGGGCAGCACATTGAACACATTTTATAAGTGGTCAGAAACTTGTAAATAACTCATGAAAGAATAAAGTTACATTAAAGCCAAGCACATCATTGTTTTTCTTGTGAAATTGTGAAGAAGTTTGATGTGTCCCATGACCCTCTTCCTATTGAAAAAACAAAAATTGGATCCAAGATGGCCGACTTCCAAATGGCCACCATGGTCACCACCCATCTTGAAAAGTTTGCCCCCTCACATATACTAATGTGCCACAAACAGGACGTTAATATCACCAACCATTCCCATTTTATTAAGGTGTATCCATATAAATGGCCCACCCTCGAAAAGCCGATCAGATGACGCAAAAATTGCGAGACAATTTTTTTGCACGCTGCTAAAATGGCTTCACTGGTCTGGCAATTCTACGTCTAGTGTGAAAAAGACAATACATTAGCAATCTGCAACCTGTGTAACAAGCCAATTTCACAAGGCTGGAAGCACCCAAAGCATTTTAACACCACAAACCTCATCAGACATTTGAAGGATAGTCACGTAAAGGAACATGAGCAGTTTTCAAAGTTGGCTAGCGCTAAGAGAGCGGGAGAGCTCAGCAACTCGCGCGCCGCCGTTCACTCAGCTGTCGATATATACCTATCTCACCCACGCGGTTTCGCTCGGTAGTCGTAAGTACGGTTCATCTTGATTCACCGCGAGTTTTGGCGCTGTGATTACATTTCCATCTTTCCGCGCGAAAAATTAAACGTAAATTTTTTTTCATGTTTTTAAACATGAAAAATTAAACCTGTTTAAATTAAACATGTTTATTTTTTTTGACGGTCCTCGCGGATGCTTGCGGAGACTCACGTCCTACTCGTCTGTTATTTTATTTAATTTTATACAATCTACAGGAAAATTGTATTTGTCGAGGTCTAAGCTGTTCCCAATTACTAACCAAGCACAGACTGCTATGTTTTAAGTTGACGTGTTGCACATGTTGCTTGCTTTTAAATACAGTTGTCAATTCATGATATTCCTCTTCTTGTAATTTCAATACTTAATTTACATTGTTATTAGATATAGTGTAATAAATAATGCTACATGATAAGCCTTCGAATAGACCCTGTGATCGGTATCGGGTGATACAGCTTCTAGTGGTCGGAGATCGGCCGCAAAAATCCTGATCAGAGCACCCCTAGTATAAAGTGATATAAAGACAAGTATATAGTTGAAACTTCAAGTAATGTTCTGTATTTATGGGATAGAAAAATGAATTTTTTTCCCCGACAGACAACATGGCTGTTTGGCAAATAGACGCACTTTAGTTAGTTTATAAGTTGCATATTGGAGATTTATGTAATTTCTTTATAATCATGTTTATAGTTGCCAGAAGTCCTGCTGCTATGTGAGAAGAATATGAGAAGATATTATATATTTAAAAAAAAAAATTTTTTTTACCTTGATTACAAACTGGTGAGTAATTTGCTCTTCCTGCTGCTTTGCCACATCACATCTACATCTATACTACACCACTTGTGCAGCTGACAGTTGTTTCTGTCATATGTGCTTAGAAACAGTTCTCGTTACGTCAGTTGTTATAGCGCACACACCCGGTTCTCAGTGTGAACCTCTCAGAGGGATGTGACCTCACACACAACTGCATGCTGCTGTCATTTTTACCAAAGCAACTGTTTGAGAATTCCTCATACCTTTCATTTCTTTACACTTTCATTAATCGTTTTCTCTTCTTTTCACGGATCATAACTGCTTATTCAGATGAAAGTGCCAGGCAGCTAAAAGGCTAAGGGTTAGAAAACTATGAGACTAGTAGGTTGTAATGAGATACAATTTGGATTATGTGCCAGTTGCTGCTTGCAAAGACTAGGTTCACATTACGCGCCTGAAGAGACTCAAATCCAATTTTTTACCCTAATGTGAAACATATTTTAGAGATTTTTTCGTTATTTTCGTATGTGGTCCTAGATCAGATATATATCCGATTTTGACTTGAATGAGAACAGGCAGATCAGAATTCATGCAACATTTTTCCCTACGCATACATGCATAGCACATTATCAGTCAGTTCCAGCAGCGCAAGGATTTCATTTGACAGGGAAAAACATAGTCAGTGGAGGGAAAGTGAAATCTGTGATTTTTGGAAGGAACCTACAGAAATAGAGCATTATGTTAAATCATTTTAATGGAAATTACAAAACGTGACAATAAACAAACCCGGCTACAGCGCCAGCAAAAAGTAAAATGCCTTAAGTCTAAGTTCCAGGTGGCTAAGGGCTCTAATCAGTGTTGCACACAGGGTCGCCCAACATGAATGGCACGAGCGAATTTTGTGAAACAAACCCAGTGTTCGTCTCGTGAAAATATTTGACAGCTCTTGTATGGAAGAGTCAGATAATTAGTAATTATAAATGTGAACTATCATGAAATGCGTTTCTGATCTGACCAAAAAATTGGAACTGTGCAACCAGTAACTTCTCACTCGCTTACTCATCTTCTATACTGCTTTATCCTGTATTCAGGGTCACACGGGGCCTGGAGCGTATCCCAGGAGGCTTAGGGCACAAGGCGTAAGACACCCTGGTCATGGTGCCAATCCATCGCAGGGCACACACATACACTCCGGGCAATTTGGGAATGCCAATTAGCCTAATCTACATGTCTTTGGGAGGAAACCAGAGTACCTGGAGGAAACCCACCAAGAACAGGAAGAACATGCAAACAGAGACGGGAATCGAGCCTGGCCGGGAATCGAACCCGGACCCTGGAGGTGCAGGCGACAGTGCTAACCACTACACCACGGTGTGTGAAGCACAACTGCATACTCCTGTTCATTCAACAGTGAGCAGATAGGTAAAATAAAGGCCAAACGTTCATATGAAACAGTCTGGTGCCTTTTGTGAGTGCTATAAATGACACCATGTGCAGAGCCCTCTCCTTTGTATTCCTCCTTTCTCACTAGATCTGGTCCTACTGGCACATCTCTGTTTCAACAGGACTGCGTTATGTGCATGCTATGAATGAATACGATGAATTCATTCATAGATACTATTCATATAATCATTCATCTTCATTAACCATTTAAGCTTGGTCTAGTCATGGTGAATCCAAAGCCTATCCTGGGAACTTTAGGTGCGAGGTGAAAATACATCTTAGACGATATGCCAGCACCATCTAGGCCACCTTGTGCATGCACAAAAGACATTCACACTGTCAGTGTAGCACAGCCAGTTAACCTACTGGCATGCTTTTGAGAGGTAAGAGAAAACCGGAGAACGAGGAGAAAACCAATGCAGAGAAAACTTCAAACAGACCCAAGCTCAGGATCGAATCAACAACCATGGAGCTGCCAGGTGGCAACCATCCTGGTGCACCATCAAATTTAAACCATTCGTTCAAAATAACGTAATGTCTCGAATGTTTCTGACAATTCTAGAACAATACCAAAACAAGAACTGTTGGGTTAAGATTAGTTAACCCAACATGGTCTTAGGACAGGATTCACCTTTTCATCCTTTTATATTTATATTTTATATCTCATTCCTTATTCATTTTACAGCAAAGCTTTAACAAGCTCAACTGATTACAGCTCCTTCTAACAGCCTCTTTAAATTAGACCTTCCCTATATACACACTTAAGCTTCCAAGTCTTTGCTGAGAATAAAAGACTTCAATCTGGCACTATGTGCGAAAGACATTCACCATCTGGATCAAAGTATTTTACAAGAAGCACTGGATTATAACTCTAAAGGATGTCATTCCAAACTGGCAAGGAGGAAACGTTCTACTGGAACACGTTCAAGAAAGCTTTAATTTCCATCCATATCAATCTCTACTCGAATGCCTGGATTTCGGTCTGACAGAATGCTGAAATAAGGCTTGAGTGACAGCATCCTGCCTTGTTACATTTCTGTGGTTATTGGATTCCCTGGAAATATGAATGATTTACATTTAAAAGGAATCTCCTTCTAAGAATTACGACTGGCTATAGCTCAGAGATGTGAGGATAGGTTTCCTAACAGATGTTCTAACCACTGAATGGCTGATTAGATAAAAAAAAAAATTGATACAAGACCTACTGCCACTAGAGCTACTAAAAAGTAAAGAAGATTTCATGCTCAGCAAGACAATGTTAGGACTTGTAGCTCTGGTAACTTTAGACTCCTGCAACAATGTAAGCTAGTCGCCCAACTGCAGATGTCTGTCCTCCAAGTATGTAGTTTGCAGAGATGGCAGAATACACAAACTCAGTACTCAAGCAAAAGTTCAAGTAGCCTACTTCCTAAAAATGTACTCCACTACAAGTAGAAGTACCACTTCAAATTTTACTTAAGTTGTAGCACTAAGTGCAATGCTATAAGATTTACTTTACAAAATCTGAAAAGAATTTTTATTTTCTTGGACATCTTCTCCGAAATCTCCTTGTGCACATAGCATTCGCTAATCGCATCCTTTGACCTACACAGCCGACTAATTTCTTCTTAATTAATCAATAATATTAGGCATATTAAAAAAGTTAACTTCCTTGTTTCCTTCTCCTCATGTGTTTAATGGCGGCTCACAAATCAAGTAGGTGCATACTGCCTCCTGCGGTATCGTAGAGTGTAAAACGCAAGTGTACCCGAGAACGAAGACCAAAAACAATGTTGGCTCATTCCGAGAAAACTGATTGGACGAAAACATTCCACAAGCATAATATATATAATATTATATATAATAGACAGTCGTTATCTATATGCATCACTCCACATCCCAGGGGTTCTAACAATCGTTAATTACAGTAACTGTCGGTCCCCAAAATTGGAGAAAGTAGGTCCATGCGGTCTGCAGTACGGAGAGCAGCTGCCTGCCAAACCCCACATCAAGAAAAGACATCTGATAATGCTGTCATCTTAAACACTTGATCTCCTTCATAATTTCTTCAAAGTCATTCCGAATTGCCTCTGTGTTTGATTTATGCCTAGAGCTACAAAGCTATCTAGCTTCTAACACAAGGCTGCCTCCCTAACCCCTAATCAAGGGCAATACTTGGTGTGCACAACCTTAGCAACCTTGGATTGTACATCCTAGCAACCTAGCTTTCCATTTAATGCTATTTGGCATTTAACCCCAGAACCTGAAAATTAACATAGCTAATGTTTTAAGGAAAAATATAGTGGAAATACAAAGAGAAACGTATGAGAGTTACAGGACTGTCCACCACCTCCATGGTTTATTCTCCTCACCTTTTGTCTAAATAGGAACAAGATAACAAAGTATCTTGAAATTTATAAAGCAGAAAAAGCATATAAAAAGATCTCTCAACACTTGAAAAAGGCAGTCAGTACTGTTCAAACTCTGATAAAGAGGTGGAAAATAAAGAAAAACCGTCAAACGACTTCGAGAGAAATACAGGCTGCTCGGTGGTGTTGTTTCACGTGGTGGTGTTGAGCTCAATAAGGAGATACTTGTACACAAATGACCTGCTAGGAGAAATCCATTACTGCGTCCATGACACAAAAAGGCCAGCTTGCAGTACACCAGCACCTAGACAAGCCTCACAGCTTTTGGAGAAGAGTCATTTGGAGTGATGTGACCACGATTGAACTTTATGATTGAGAGCAGTCAACAAGGCCTACGGTGAAAAGTACACTGTAAAGCATGGTGATGGATCTCTTATGTGCTGTGTGAGCTCTAGTGGCACAGGAAAGTTGGTCAGAATTGATGGCAAGATGAATGAAGCATGTTATCAGAAAATACTAGCAGACAATTTGCATTCTACAGCACAAAAGCTGCACATGGAACGCTCTTGGATGTTCCAACATGACAGTGATACAAAGCACAAGGCCAAGTTGACCTTCCAATGCTGTAGCTACAGCAGAAAAAAGTGAAGGTTCTGGAGTGCAGTTCATGCAAGGAAACTAAAAAATGTATAGGAACTGGAGACATTTTGCCAATTAGAATGGGCAGCTGTACCACCTGAGAGAATTAAAGACCTCATGGACAATTATTACAGAAGACTGCATGCCGTCATTGATGCTAAAGTGGGCGATATATGATATTAAGATCTAAAAGTATGCAAACAGGGATTATTTCCTCAGTTCTTCATTGTCATATTTTGTTTGTTGATTGTGTCATTCTGTTATGCCTTACATTCTGTTATGCCTTCTCACTCGTGTTTTCTTTTAAAAAATGGTACACATCTTGCAAAAACTGTATGTAATACAAGTACAGCATGTACAGCAAACCAGATGCATGTACATTTCTAAGTCAGTTAGTCAGTCATTTTGGAATATTGCCTTCTTGGCCAGTCCACTTACCACTCCTGAAAAATCCTAGAAGCAGCCAGTCTACAAGCGGTGAAGTTGTGGCTGTATCACTCCAGTAATGTGTCTCGCATTCATAACCACAACCTGTCAGATTCAAATCCCCTCTCAATATACACACAAATTAAATATGACTGTTAAATATGACTGAATGTTGGAAATTTGCATTTTTTTCTATGTCTGGTCTTATAATATATTCTGTACCAGCTCAGATAAGGCATATTTGAATAGGGTTAATAAAAAAAATGTAGTGCATTTGTGTCCTGAATTCCCCCTTGTCAGCATGAAGCGAGTTTTCCAGAATGATGTTGGGATGCTAGTCTTGTGTCTGCTCTGTTTTGAATTGACTCCATGTGCTTTTGCATCTATTTATTTATTTATTTATTTATTTTTGCTCTAGTCTCATCTACATCCCTGTCCTGTTATTGGTTGATTACCCTAATGTGTACACCTGTTCTGTGTTAAGCCTTCGAATAATTATCTCTGTAAGCCATATTTTATATTGACGCTTGTTGTGAAGTCTTATTATGCCCTGTGTTACACCTCGGAAAATTATTCTTTGAATTCCGCTAATGAAACACATTTGGTTGTCATCATCACTCATCATGATTTCAAGAGAATGGTTTAGCTGAGACAAGAACAAGCTGGAGAACTTGAAATTCACTTGATTTTCTGTTTGTGTGTGCTCTCAAAGTAATATACAAGTGGTATCCACTGATAAACAGCAATGGTATTTTACAGATTTTGCTGCAATCAGGTCAGATTGGTCTAGTACAAGGCTATTTTGTGGACAGACTAGCAGAAGTCTTTGTTCTTTTGCCAAACAAATGCTTTCATCTGTGATCATGATATGTGCAGAAAAAGTCAGTTCTGTAACACGCATCAGCAGCACTTTGCACCAGTGAAGACTTCTTTTTTTTTTTCTTTTTTTTTTAAGAAAAGTGAGAACTGCTTGACTCACAGTAGATGACTAAAGCCCTGGTACAAAAGGCAGGAGAAGTCTGCAGTACAGACTAGAGGACACTCTGCTGTTGTCTTTGAACCTCAGACGCCCTGCAGTCGCCCATGCTGCAGGAAAAAAAAATGCTGTGGTCACATGTGGAAACGATCTGCTTTTCAGAATACAGGTCCCTGGGTTCATCTGTCTTTGAGGCAATGGGAAAGTGGAAAATGAAAAACTGTGGTTTTGCATCCTCCTATTGCATGCTTCACTATGTGCCTTAAACAAGTCGGAGAATGAGACACAAAAAAACAAATATGCAATGTCAGGCTTTATAATTGTACTAACGAGTACATGGCATGTCAACATCTAACGATATATAACGAGGCATGTCAACATATTAAAATGTTACCACCATACAGCACAATACATTACATTTAAACATCTGTCTTGTGCACTCTAAGTTTACACTTCTGGGTTAAGCTTTCAGGTATACAATACAATTTATAAACCATAAATGAATTCAAGCCTTATATACTATGGACTAAATCTGATATACTGCTTGTACTCTATGGAATAAATATTTATAGTTGAACCTTTTGGAATGCGAGTAACCAAGTTTGCGAGTGTTTCGCAATATGAGCAAAATTTTTTTGATACATTTTGACTTGATAAAGGACCAAGTCTTGGTTTACGAATACAGAGTATTGTGTTTGCGCATGTAATGTTTACTATAACACTGAACATGTGTGTGCGCGTAGAGCATCTTTTATGTAAAGTGCAGGTTAATTAGTTTAACTTTTTATTTTTTATTAATTATTTTATTTTAATATTTCTGGATTGTGGAACAAATTGTCAGAGTTTCCATTATTTCTTATGGGGGAAATTAACTTTGATATTAGAGTGTTTTGATATACAAGCATGCTTCCAGAACAAATTATGCTCGCAATCCAAGGTTCCACTGTATATTCTATTGGGTAAATCCTATCTACAGTATACACTAGGAGATAAATTTCTAAATATTGCTGGATACGTGCTATGGGACATATATTTTAGCATATATCAGGGGTACTGAATTACAATTTAAGAAAAATGGTCGAGCCAAGATCCAGATTTCAAACAAAAACTTTAAATATTTTTTAATTACATTTTCATATAGTTATGTAACAGAAAGTTATGTACAGCGGCACCTCTGATTGCTGAGTAACATGGTTTGCGAATGTTCCGCAAGACGAGCAAAGATTTTTAATAAATTTGACTTGATAAACTAGCAAGTCTTGGTTTACGAGTGCCAAATATTATGTATCACACATGCGCTTCTTATTTTGACACCAAGCGTCACGTGATCACAACTGAGCCAATGATTTTTCTCTCTCTTGTGCTGCGGAATTGTGGGTAATCGTCTCCCCTGCTGGGTCTTAGTGCTCGTCTCTTACTGGTATAATCAACATCTCAAACGGAAACACTTATCTGTCTGGATTTATTTTTACTTTTTTTAAATGTAAAGTGCAGGTTAATTTGTTTTATTTTTACTTCATTTATTGTATTAATTATTTTTATGTATTTATTTTTTTGGGCTGTGGAACGAAAATTCGATTTGGTTTACAAGTGTTTTTGAATACAAGCCCGCTTCCGAAAAACAAATTATGCTCGTAATCCAAGGTTCCACCGTATATACAGTACAGACCAAAAGTTTGGACACACCTTCTCATTCAAAGAGTTTTCTTTAGCCCAAACAAGTCTCTTCTGCTTGTTGCCTGTCCTTAGCATTGGTTTCCTAGACTGACTGGGGGTATGATAATAGTATTTAGAGGCTTAAATGCTATTAAAGAGTAGAATGTAAAAAAAACCTGATGGTTCCTAGCTGGAACTATAAGAAAGGAACTGTGCTTTGAGAAAAGAGGAACTGCCACTAACCTACCCATGCATTAAGGCCTGGTCCATGTGTTTTTTCAGCTTTGTTCTAAAAAAAAAAAAAAAAAAAGTAAATAAATAAATAATCCACATGAAAATGAAAAAACATGCCATCTAAGCATGCCAAACCAACAGACGATGCTTGGCTTGTGTTATAACCCTAATCATGAAGCCATATCGGCCAATCAGAAGCCTGAAAAACTTTTCACTTCTCTAACTACCTCACACTTTGACTTGAAACACATGAGATACGGCTCATGTAGCGCACGCTCTCAAAATCATAAAATGCTGTTTGCCCTGCCTACATATCAGCACTGAGAACAGCCTAGAAGATGTTTTCTCGAAGGTCTATTTTCAGTGATCTAAGCAAAGAAGAAACCAAAATGCATAGAAAATCAGCAGGTATTATAACCGCATGTACATATGGATGAGGCCTAAATGTCTCTTTGTTCCCCTTTCCTCTGTGGATAGGTGTGGCTAGAAATGAAAGTTATAATACCACTTCATGAAAGGTTATACTATGTAAAGGAAGTGGGAAACCTGGCTAAAGAGTAGAGACTTATGAGAGGTTTTAACTTATTGTTGTTCCACTATATTCAAGGCTGCTCGAGTTCCAGGTTTCACCAGAATAAAATTTTGAGGGCATTTTAGAGTGGCTGGCATTTTCACATTAACAGGCTGCCTACCTTTTTTCAACTGGTCCATGTTTATGAGAAAATGGAAGGAAAATGTTGACCTGTGGGCATGTATCTTACAGCATCTTCTATAAATAGAGCTGTGCCTGGGGAGCTGAAGCCTAACGACTAGTGCTCTCTCGTTTTCTCTCTTCTTTCGCCTACAGTACTCCTTGGCCTATCATACTAGGTAGATGACTTCCCAGATAAATGTTGGTTTCTATGCTGACCTACGGCATTCTGGTATCTAGGAGATATGTATAAAAACTACAAAAATATTTCCACAGAAGAAATAGCAAAGTCTACAATGGACAGACACCACTGTATGAATGTGAAACGCTTTCATACAGAAAAACTGACAAAATGCAAAAGTTATAACAATTAAAGAAAAAAAACTTAATATGTAAGTTTTTTTAATTACTTTTACTTAAGAACTTAATAGGAAAAAGTAGTCACAAGAGTGGAATAGGAAGGTACAGACCCGCTAACAAATCCAGGGAGTTTAAGGGGTTAAATCTGGCTACATTCTATAGAATCTAATTCTAACATCTAACATGCTGAATCTAAATTACTGTGGATTAAGTGCCTTCGCCCAGCAGGTATCCAAAAAACCGGAATAAAAATCAGGAACCTTAGAATACAGCCATCTTTATGCAACAAAATACTTTCTACTGTGGCAGTCTGCTTCTTGGAGTATTACTACATTTAAATATTACTACATTCAGACAGTGATGGAGACAAAATCTGGTATATCAAAAATGGATGAGGAAATGTCCCCAGTGTCCCTGGCCTAAATTACTGCAACAGAGCAGAACAGTAGCTTTCCATTGAAAAAATTATATTGTGACTACCCTAAGAGTTCAATACAGTAAAACCTTGGATTGCGAGGAACTTGGTCTTTGAGTGTTTTGCAAGAAAGGAAAAAAATTTTATTTAACTTGATAAATTCTTCTCTCTATCGCTGTGGGATTGTGGGTAATCGTCCCTCATGCTCAGTCTCAGTGTGCGGGCCTCACTCATATGGTCAAAATCTGTGCAAACGTATACTGTCTACTATGACATTGTGACCAATTGTGTGTGCATGTAAAGCATTTTTTTAATTATGTGTCCTGTAGCAGTGCAGGAGATTAAGCTGTTTAAAGACTATACAACGTCACATTTTTGGCAAAATCCTCAAAAGGAAGTAAAAAAGCAACTGATCCTTGTCCGAATCCTTGTCACTGATTCCTTGTCCAAATTAATTTGTTTGATTTTTACTTTATATTTTGTTTCAATAATTGTTTATATTAATATTTTTGGGTTGTGAAATAAATCATCTGAATTTCCATTACTTCTTTTGGAAAATTTGCTTTGATATATGAGTGCTTTGAATTACAAATTACGTTCGCAATCCAAGGTTTAACTGTACATGCAGACCTACCAGTAAAACAGTCAGTATGTTTACATGACGTTGGTGGTAGTCTGACTAAAACTAGACTTTTAAAATATATGTGAACATTAGAGAAATGAATTTAAAAAATGATTCATTGATGTATCGTGATATCGCAATTCATGTATCTCCACACTGACTCCAAAATGTATTTTTTAAATTCTTTTTTTATTTACATTTAAGGTGGTAAAATGTTGCAGTTCCTCTATAGCCCTACAGGTGGTGCACTCTGAACAATTCAGACGTTGTCATGCAGCAAAGCATCCTGTGTGACTAAAGCAAATTGTTTGCCGGATTTGTTTAGAACTGTAACAAAAAAAAAAAAATTTACACTGAATTGTCATTTTTATAAAATTGTGATCAGAACCGCAATACAAAATAAATCGGCACCTAGGTATCGTCATAATCTAATCAAATCTACTATAATAACATAAGATGACAGAATATTTCTCTTTAATGTATACCTCAATCAGAAAAATAAATCTGCCTAGATTAGCTGCGCAATCTCCACAGGTCTCACCCTTTGCTTTGACCTGAAAGTCAAACAACAGGCGCAACAGCAGAAGAAGCTGCTAACAATACAGTGGTGTCATCTGCCTTTGTAAAACACCAAAAACACAATAGCTAGCAGTACAGTACAAGGGAAATATACAGGGCTGTAAAGTTGCCCTTGTATTCACAGGTCAACATGCTTGCAACTAGGTAAATTATTTGTTTATTGTTTGTGTCTCACATAATAGGTCAATACAATAATAACAAACTGAAACGAGGTAAAATATTGCACCTTTTGTAGCAGAGTCAGACAAACTTCAGTCAATAAATCGATTCTGCTGCCATGTTTGTATACTGAGTGAAGGACAGTAGTCCAATTACATGGCCTACTTGAGCTATAACCATAGCTCAAATTAACTGTGCGTGCGTGTAAACATACTGAGTGAGTATATCGTGTGATATAGGCATACGGTGGTTAGGAATTTAGTAGGTTTCCCTTCTGCTTTAAAGACTTTCAGACAGTCGGAGAGTGCACCACATACCATAAACATATGAAACATGCAACATGTGAAACGCAGCCTGTGTAAAGTATTCCTCACTGATGTGGTGCATTATGAAAAACTAAACTTTATGGGCTGCTGTGAAGTCTCTCAGAACTACATCAAAGCCTGGATGGCACCCAAACAGATCACACACAGAACACATCAGTGTTGTTTGTGCTGTTTTCAGAAACATTTGTGATGTTTCATTTCTCTTAACCTGCACAAACTCAGCTCAAATAAACCACATGTTTTGGAGTGACCGGGAAAATGACTGGGAAGTGACATCACAGGTGATTTATTAATAAAAATAATTTTTAAAAAACACCCATGCAGAAACAAACACATACTAGAATAATCTGTTTAGTTTTGGAAAACATTGTTTTTTCATTGATTGTAAAAGAAAACTTTAAAAAATAATAAATCTTTTTTTATTTTTTATATTGCTTATTTTTTGCAAGTTATAAAATGCAAAGTGTGCAAACCAAAGATCTCTCTTTATCCCTTGGCTTCAATTCGCAATCAATATTTACACTTGCAGAGTTGCACAAATTCAGGGATTTTGTAGAATCAGACTCGGGTGTATGATTAACCAATTATACCAAACAGGTACTAATGATCATCAATTTCATATATAGGATGAAATACAGTCATTAACTGAAAATTAAACAGCTGAGTTGGAAGCTTAAACCTTTGTGAGGAGCAGCCAAGCCCTGGTGCTAAGGTGAGGTTGTGGAGGACAGTTTCATGTCGCAGGTCATGCACCATGGCAAGACTGAGCACAGCAAGATACAAGATAGTTTGAAGCTGCATTTCTGTAAACGGAATTGGATATTTGGTCAAGATTAATGCTGTCCTTAATGCTAAGAAATACACGTAAATGCTTTGTGAACATGCATATTCATTCTGCAGGAGGACAACAACCCCAAACATACAGCCAATGTCATTAAGAACTATCTTCAGCGTAGAGAAGAACTGAGCGTCCCAGCCCTGGTCTCAACATCATAGAATCTGTCTGAGATTACATGAAGAGACCGAAGGATGTGAAGCGGCCAATGTCCATAGAAAGGTCATTTTCACACCTTCCTAAAACTTGTGCACAGTATCTTCCATTATACTTTTGACACTTACAGGCTTTCAATTATCGTTGTTTGGAAATTCTTTAGTTTCATTTTGCGTCGCCACAGGGGCTTAGTGGTTAGCTCTCCGGAGTCGAGCGTTTGACTCGCCCCTTTGGGTCTGTGTGCATGGAGTTTGCATGTTCTCCCCATGCTTGGTAGTTTTCTCCCAGTGTCCATAGACATCCAGATTAGGTTAACTGGTGTTTCTGACCGTGTGCAGTGTGATGGACTGCCACCCTGTCAAGGATGTACACTGCCCAGGACCCGGGGACCCTGTACAGGATAAGCGGTATACACAATCATTGCGGAGTGGGTGAGAGCAAGTAGTTTCACTTCACCAGTTTTCTTTAGTATATGCACATAAGAGATACCTAGCCAGGCCTAGCTGCTAAGAATTCATAAATGATTTGACCGAGTTTGTTAAAAGCCTCGCTTTTGTTCACAGCTAGAGTTGTCAGTTGACAACACGGAAAGCAGCTTGAGGTCAATAGGCTTGCTGTGTCTATGTTTTGCCTGGCAAGCTTCTCTATAAATCTCCGCTCTCCACTTGCAGTAATAAGAAAGAGTTTCTTTACAAATCCTGCCATCAACCTGGTTTGCAGTAAATGAGAGAACCGATGGTGGCCAAATTCAAACACTCGAGGCAATGGTTTCTTTAGCTACAGTGCCATACAGCACACACAGACAACAAAATGCATGCATTAATGGAAAGAAACACTGTAATATGGCCCGGATTATTCTTCTTTGTGGTTTAACATACTCTAAGGCTCTAGGTAAAGCCAGCAGAAAGTGACATGGGCACCAGGCCAGTGAATGGGCTGGCATGAATGCCAATCCTCGCACTGCCATCTGGATCGGCCGTCTCTGCCTTGTACCAACACACACATACACAGCACTTCAGCTAACTGAAGGAGCCTTGTCCTAGCTGAGAGGTGCTCTCACACACAACATGCATATCATCAGGAACTTTTCAAGGGTTGCTTGACATCAGAAATTAAGTTGCATTGTTAAGTGGATTCATTCTGTAATCCTACTTGGTTATTACTTAATAATAATAATAATAATAATAATAATAATAATAATAATAATAATAATAAAGTTGTCACCTCATGACCATGACCTTTCCCAGCTTGTCCTAATTTTAATATAACAACAATTGCAATATGGGATGGGCATTTCACCAGATATTAAAGTGTCAGAAGAGTTTTCAGGAGGCAGATGCAAGAGATGTTAGACACATACATGGCAGGGTAGTGAAGTTCAATTCATGCATCACCACAATGACTCCAAAATCGATTTTTTTTGTATTATTATCATTGCATTGTCAGTCAATGTGTTTGCATCTGAGATGGTAAAATTGTTGCAGTTCCTCAATAATTTTTTTTTTTTTAAGGATCAAATTGGGATATTTTATAAAATGGTAATACTGACCATGTGTCAAGAAAAGATTTTCATTGTACTATGACGTATATATTACAAATAAAGATGACTTCTGATTAGTGCAATATCACAAGAACTTAAGAAGTGCTTGAATCTTTGTTGTATTTATATACAATTAGTCATACAATCAGAAAACGCATTATATTGAAAATTGATCCAAACAAGACAAGGTCACAGGTCAAGTGTCTAGAAATAGTGTTCCTTTAAATCTTTCTTCCTGTTTGTTCTTCAAAAATGTTGGTTAAACATTCTTGTCCGGTAACCTTAGGCCTATTTTCAGGGTTGTTACTATTTTTGCCATCAATCTGTTTATAAGTTCTGCTTGTTAGAGTGACACCTTAAGAAAGTGCGTTTAAGTGCTTATAGGATTTACACAGAAGTATTACTGTTACCACAAGATGAATTGATTAGGAAGTGTTTGAAGTATATTTTTGGAGTTATTTGGGCATACAATATAACCATAAAAAGCAGGAGGTGGTGGAGGCATCTGTCAATAATGTTAACATTGGCATTGATTTATACTTGTTAAACATGCTATAGCTTCCCTAAAGAATCGTAGATGAAGCATTGATAACATGGTTTACTATGGAATAAGCGTAGTACAAAGCACCATAATAAAGGAAATCATGGTAGTATCAGGGTTATGATAAAAAAATAAAAAGACTTTTCTTTATAGATGGATGGACCAATTGCTTCTTGGGTCAGCTTTACAAAGCTTATTAAAAACACTAGAAATAAATTAGCAAGTCGTTCTACTCACTATTCAACACCAATTCACACCTTTTGTGCTGACCTCTCTGAGCAAGCGACCCTCTTAAAGAAAGCCCAAATGCTTAGCTCAGGGCGCCAGCAGTGTTTCTGTTTTTCTATACAGTGTAAACATCCAGTGCGAGTGTGACTGCCAAAAGTAAATGCGATTCGAGGAAAGGAAGCACAAGATTCTACATTTTACACAATACTCAAGCTTAGACCACAAAAAACAACCTTGCTTTATCCCTTTAAAGCCTGTAATAGCAGACACTAAAAGAAATGCAGAAATCCATGTTACAGTACAGCAGGCTTTAATGACTCATGTGATAAAGGGATGTAGGTGGTTAATGGGCACATTTTCATGCCCGGAGATAGAACAGAACAAAAGCAATCCTTTCCAGTAAAAAGGGAGTAAACTGCATGAAGACCACTGCAAACTGAAACTGTTTACATTTTTTTTTTACTATTTAAATATAGCATTGAAGAATCATCCATCCTATTTTACATTTTAGAATGAAGCCACAAAAAAGCTCCACCGAGCTTTTAACACAAAGCAATTAAACGACACATGTTTTCAATAAGCTAGGACAATGGCTCTAAGGCTCAGATGCAAACATGTGACCCTGAATAGAACATCTGTTGTCAGTGTGAAGAGTTAAAAGAATAGCTATGGCCTCTGACACAAAGATAACACACTGGTGGAAACACAGCATCTGCCTTCCTGGGTTATACGAGTAGGTGCTGATGACCAGGACCATGTATCACCTACAGTAAAATCATTTCTCTTACACTTTATAAGGATATTCAATATAACATATTTTAGTCAAATTACAAACAAACAAACAAAAAAACAGCATCCCTAAGTATTAATAATGAATGTATTATTTTTAAAAACTCTTTATTCTGAGTAGGGTGAGGGGATCTTGCAGCCTATCAGCCTGAAGCCAAACCCAGTGAACACCCACCCCATCACAGGGCACAGGCACGAAGGCAAATAACCACTTGCACACCTAATCATAGATCACACCCAACTGATCAGCTTACAAGGTATGACTTTGGACTGTGGGAGGAAACCCAACAAGCATGAGAAGAACTTGCAAACTCCATGCACACAGACTGAGGATTTAAACCCTCAGCCCTGGTGGTCTGAGGCAACAGTGCTAGTCTGTACACTGTGGAATACATGTAGACTGTAGGTAGACTGTAAGCTTGCAAAATAAATAAAAGGAAAAGCATCATCAGGAAATTGCAAAAAAAAATGGAGAATAAGGTGGGGTTGTTAGCTTTTTAGACCACTTAAAAATAAGGGGCGAATGATTATACACATACATAGTATATAAGAAAATACAGGAAAACTTATCTTCCTTACAGTCTCGGGGTATAAAAAGCAGCATAACACTACATGGTTATGGCCCTACATTATAAGGTACTGTATACAGCACTTGGGGGGACGACAACTACAAGAACCCATGAGTAAACCATGACCCTTGCGGAAAAAACCCAGGCTCGATTCCCACCCAATGCACAAACCCCAGCCACTGGATGCAGTGCCGGTCTCAAGACCGAATAAAATTCGAGTGGTCAACCCCTCGATGGGAGCAGCTGAAAGTCCAACACTGTTCCAAAAAAATAACACTCTGTTTTGTAAACAGAGTACAACCGCCAGTGTACACAAACCCTCTACAATCCAAAAGAGGAACAATGCAAGTGTTGCGCTTCAGATGGAATATAATGGGAATATTTAAGCACACTGACGGCACGGTGGCTTAGTGGTTAGCACTGTACCTCCAGTGTCCAGGTTCGATTCTCGCCTCAGGGTCTGCACTTGGTGGGTTTCCTCTGTGTACTCCGTTTATCTCCCACAGTCCAAAGACGTGCAAGTTCTTGCTCGTAGTGTGTGAAAGTGTGTGAAGTGGAGGTCTTACCACAGTTGTAAAAATGAGAACAAATACAATGGTCACCATTGGCCTCCACTGACCCTAAATAGATGGATGGATTTTAGCACACAATATTAACCTATTCACTGGAGATGTTGCTGTGTAGATTATAGTGGTGTTCTAAATCACACTTTTAAAAATCAAACACCCATTTCACACATACTTCTTTAATACTTTCTTTTTCCCTAACCCAATAGCTGATGAGCCAACAGCTGTAATGTTATTAATATAAATTATCCAGTGACTTTCAACCGTCAACACTGCACACCTAATGCGCATACAGGACTTTATACAGTTATTATGGCCACGGCTATAAGCGCATACTGCCCTACTGACTAGTATGAGAAAACAGCGCGCTACTTACGTAGGCGTAGATCAAAATACAATCCAATCAAAAATCTGTTGCCTTGAATGACTATTATTTAAAAACAAAATCAACACTGAGCTTTACAGGAGCATTAAAATAAGCGAGAATTATCTTAAATAATAAAAAACGAAATGAGATGAAAGATGTTTAGCGAATAACAGGCAATAAACAGTTATCAGGCTGGTTACCCTGAGAGACAGAGCGAGGAGAAACAATTCTGTAAAGATGCTCATTATCACACCGGGTGAAGAAACGTTACCGTTTAAGGAGGATACACTCCTGCGCTTCCCGTGCAGCAGCTACAATCCGGTCTTTTCATTCTGTAAACGCGGACATCGTGCCGAGCAGCGCTCCGGTAACACGGGAGTGCGCGGTGTTCTCAGCGCGAGCGCAGCGGCTACTGGCGGCGGCGCGAGGACGCAGCGATGAGCGGGCAGGACGCTACCGAGCATGCGCGACACAACACCACATGGCGCCTCACAACACAGTCGGTGTATAAACAAGTCAAACGCTCAATGGCAGGAGTAGAAATATTCGCTACTACGCCACCTGATGCAGGTGTTCAGATAATTAAGTCCCGTATTCAAGTATTACTTCATCAATTTATGTATTTATGTCATGTATTTATTCATTTTCATTAAACATTTGATCCAGAGGCATCTCTAAGCTGTGCAGGACCACAGCACTGGCATATGCATTAGGCCTTTTGTTCTTGTTTGTTTGTTTGTTTTTACATTTGCATAACTTTACACAGGCTTCAAGAGAACTCCTATGGTGAACAGTGCATCTCAAAAATATTTTACTATTATTTTACAATTTATACAACCACAATAAACTGCAAGTACAGAACATTTCAAGCAATATAAATGCAAGGACACCCCCCTCCCCTCCTGCCCTTTTCAGGTCAATTGCAATGCAGAAAAAAAAAATTATTGCACAAGTTTTTTTTGTTCATGTCATGTAATTTAACATGCTATTTTGCTTTGAGAAACACACTGTAGATCTTCTATGGGGTTAAGGTCAGGAGAGTTGGCTGGTTAATCAGGCACAGTAATATCATGGTCAGAAAACCTGTTAGGGGTAGTTTTGGTGCTGTGGGAAGGTGAGAAGTACTGCTGGAAAAGGAAATCGGTATGTCAGCAGACGGAAACATAAAATCTCCTGTAAGATGACTGTGTTGACTGTGTAAATTGATAAAACACAGTGGACCAACACCAGCAGATGAAATGGCACCCCAAATCATCACAGACTGTGGAAACTTCACTTTGGACTTCAAGCAACTTGGATTCTTTATCTCGTATCCTTCCTTCAGACTCCTGGACTTTGATTTCCAAATAAAATGCAACATTTATTTTCATCTGAAAGGAGTCCTTGGTATGAACAACAGTGCAGTTTTTTTTTTTTTTAGACCAGGTAAGACGCTTCTAAAGTCATGCCTGGTTCAGGAATGGATTTATACTAGGAAGGCAACAATGGTAGTCCATTTCCTGAAGACATCTCTGTGTAGTGACTCTTGATGCACTGATTCCATCCTCAATGCACTCATTGCAAAGCTTGCCCAGTTCCTATTGCTTGCCTATCGCTCTTTTCCCTTCCAGTTAATGTTCCGTGAAAATGCCTCAATACAGGACCAGCTGTGACTTACAATGCTTGTGTAGGGTGTTAATGAATGTCTTCTTGACAACTGTCAAGTCAGCAGTCTTTCCCATACGTGTACTGAACTAGACCAAGTGATGTGATGCAGTTGGTATAGAAAATAATCACCCCCACCCTTTAAATAATCATATTTTGTTGCTTTGAATCCTGAAATGAAGGCGGCACTGTGGTGTAATGGTTAGCACTGTCACCTTGCACCTCCAGGCTCCGGGTCCGATTCCCATCACTGTGCTCCCTGTGCTTGATGGGTTTCCTTCCACAATCCAAAGACAGGCAGGTTAGGCTAATTTGCATTCCCAAATTGCCCATAGTGTATGTGTGCTCTGCGATGGTACACCGCCTCCTGGGATAGGCTCCAGGCCCCCCGCGACCCTGAATACAGGATAAAGCGTTATATACATGGTGAGTGAGTGTATTTACTCATTAAATTTTAACATTCAAGTGAAAGATATACTGTAACAACAACACATCCGAAAAAAGTATTTAAAATAAAGGAATCACTGATTCACACAAGGTACCTCCCAATCCTCTAAAATGACTTGTTAACTCAAAAAGGTGAAGCTAATCACATTCTCAATGGCACACAAAGACATTTTACTTCCAGCTGTGATCATTTGTGGTCATTTTGATTCACTCAGCATGAAAAACTGGAGCATTTCCGTTCCTCACAGTGCTACTGGCACTGGCAAGGCACCGTCAATAGATCTCCAGGATGAAGTTGCGCACGGGCACAAGTCAGGAGATGAATGCAAAAAATTTAAAAGTTTTTATCACTGTCTAGAAGCACAGTGAAGTCTATTATTAAGAAGTGGATGGTATGTGGTAGAACACAGACCCTCCCTGGATCAGAATATCATTCCAAACTGGAGGAAAGAGCCAGACGGAAACTAGTCAGAGAGGCTACCAAGAGGCCCACAGCAACTCTGAAGCAGTTGCAGGAATTTATGACAGAGTGATCATTGTGTGCATGTGATTAAATGTAATTAATTTTTATTTATATAGTGCTTTTAACAGTGGTCATTGTCTCAAAGCAGCTTCAGAAAATCAAAAGAAAATTCATGCAAGTGTGTATGAGTGAGAAAAAAATGTGTTTAGATAATAATGAAATTGTCCCTGATGAGCAAGCCAAGGTTGTCGGCGACGGTGGCAAGGAAAAACTCCCTGAGATGGCAATAGGAAGAAACCTTGAGAGGAACCAGACTCAACAGTGAACCCATCCTCATTTGGCTGATAATGGATAACAGGAATTATACGTATAACGACATCATATGTGTTAGGCTGCTGAAAGTTCAGTATAATAAAACTTATACTGGAGTTATCATACCCCCTTTTGTTGTTTTTGATATTCTGGGAACTACCAGAAATTCGGAGTTTTGTGATCTTAAGGAGCGCTGTGGATTGTAACATGTCAGAAGACTAAGGCCAAGCTGTAAAGGAAATCTGAACAACCCATTCTCCCAAGAAAGCTAACTAATGATAAATAGACATGCAAAACAAACCTAAAATCAACAGCTAACTGCCTTAGCTAATAGCTCATAGACAATTATGTTGAAATAAGTTAATTCATGGCTTTACCTATTGTAAAGCCATCATTTACCATAGTTCTGCTTTTCCTCTATTTCCTGTTTTTACTTTCTATTCTGTGTTTCAAAGAGCTAAGTTCTTTTCGTTTTGAAAAGCGACAAACTTGCACATGCTAACCAGATGGGCCTCTTTTTTAGTGAATTTCCTGATATTGCTTTGTGCCTTACCCATCTGGAATTTTGGGGGGAGTTCTGCACATTTAAATAAGACATTTTCATAGACTTGGTGTTGGCCACCACTGTGTACTCTCAAAACTCATTGCCCCGAAGTAGATGCCGGTCTTGCATGTTCTATAGCTCTATTTCTGACTATCTTGAACAGGATCTGCAGTCTATCCTGAGAATACACCTTGGATGGGATGCCAGTCCATTTCTGAGCACTATGCATACACATCTAGAGGCAACTGTAGCCAATCCTCCTACGAACATGTTTTTGAGGAGGCAGAAAGAAACCCACATACACAGAAATTAATCCAGCTCAGGAGCTGTGAAGTAGCCATCTTACCTGCTTCATTTTTCCACACCAATGCTTTTAAGCATATGTTTGGAACTTTAACCATATGAAGAACAGATCATCACATCCAAACACAGACTGTCTAGAATGTCTTCACTCAAACTAAAGGATGCAAGGTTTTTTAATAGAAAATATGAATTAGATATTTATATGTAACACTTAAATTTTCAGTGTTCACGTTAAAGTTTTTTAAAAAGTGCAAGAATGCAACCCTGCTCTCTTCTGAAAGAACTATAATAAACAGTCAATTTTCCAAATTAGTTTGCATTTTGTTTGCTTGTTTCTTTTCCCAATAAACAACTGGGTACATTTGCTCAAAATGATCCAATTTCCTTTTCTAACCCATTAATTCCTTTCCATTAATACACAAGTTTATGGGACTTTTCTTTGTTCCATTTACATCCTGCACAGTAACTTCAGGTACAGTTCAATTCCTTTATAAGTTCAACAGGTTTCCTGCAGTCTACACGGTTGTTGCCTAAGGACAGGAATCGGACTGCTGTAAATGAAGTAAATTCTTTTACAAGGACTAGTAGTTAGTAGGATGAAGTTGCATGTTGAGTTTAAATACATTTCCATGTGTTTCCTTTGTCTGGAGTAAGTGATTACAAAATGATACAATAATATTGAAACTGAGACTGCCAGTAAAACAGTGCACCATAATTGTTCCCGTTAGTTTCACACGTCAAATATGACCTTACAAAAGATTTTATGAGGATTGCCTCATTCTGTCCGTTGTTTTGCACTATTAAAAGAGTCTTTAATTGGTAAAATCTTTAAGCTATTAAACAACAACAAAGGAATGTCTTTAAATTGACACATCAAAGTGCTGAACTTTTCAATATGTAATTTTCAAGAAATGTAGACTATTTATGGCACGGTGGCGTAATGGTAACTGTGGCCTCGCACCTCCAGGGTCGAGTGTTTGATTCCTGCCTCGGGTCTGGAATATTACGGTATTCCGTAGTGTGTGAATCAGTGTGCGTGTGCCCTGTGATGGATTGGCACCCTGACTGGGGTGTACCCCGCCTCTTGCCCTAAGGCTCCTGGGATGGGCTCCCTGCAACCGTGTAGCCAAGATAAGCATTATGGATGAATAAGGATGAAGATGTAACCTATTTATCTGAGCTATTGGGGTGAAGTTTATATTAGTTTGCCACAAGGGGGAAGCAAACTCAAAGAAAAGAACACAATTGTTTGGCAACTCATAAAACCATGCAGCACTTAACCCTTCAAGATACAAGAGTGGGGATTTGTAAAGCGATGTTTAAAACTTCCTAATGGTGTTTTCTTGGTGTTCTATTTATGCTGGCTCGGCCCCTTCAAATTAGGATGAGACATTCCCTCAGTCTCCAAAAGGTCACAACCCTTCATTTCTCAGTCATTATAGTATCCATCCTACTAACATAACTAGTGGCAAAGTTCAGCACTATGTAATTGCAGATAAAAGAAGCTCTGCATCATGATTGCTTCACATTTTGTATTATGATAGTTGGTTTGGGACTTCTTTCAAATCCACCCATTGAAACGCTGTGGCTTTTAAGTTTTCTTTGCTCGCTGCAGGTGCACGGTGGGTTATATAAGGCTATTTTTCTGAGGGGATTTGCTGTCTCTGGTTAGAAACAGCGGCTACGCCTTTCCCTTTGTTCCTTTGCCTGGTTCAGCATAACTTATTGCCTTGCTTTATCCAAGATATTTTTAAAAAATCTACTCTCAGAAAAAAAAGAAAAATTGCTCTTTACCTAACTTGACCTGTCCAAACATGTTCATCGTGGAGTCTTATGAATGGCATAAGAAGCAATATGCCCTGACAGGTGCACCAACAGACATGAACCGGACATTGTATTTGATGTAACTAGAGAAATGCCGTGACTTGTTAAACATTTCTAGTAATGGGATTATAGAGAAACACAGGATGAAGTCTTATGACTATACATGAATCTAATATGAAAACATAGTAGCTCATCATTTAGCTATATACGGTTTTAATTAGCCTTAAGAATTCAGCACAAGCCAGGAGAATGCAAGCTTGCTCAGTAGGTGAGCTTACTAGCTTAGCTTTCTCTCAATATATTATAATAAAATAAAAAATAAATGAATTATGTGATGTACTAGTGGTTAATGCGCAATTCCTTAACAGGACAAGCAGCAAGAATTATGATTAGTCCATGTACTGATACACCACATTATACTTACACCGTACTTATGTAAACTTAATATTCACTTCCTAGGTGAATTTCTGTTTGCAATTCACTTGTCAAATTTACATTTACAACAAGTAGCAATCACCCTTATCCAGAGCAAGTGATTTGAAGTCTCCATCAATAAACTTTTTAATTTCATAATATTCAATTGCTAGGCTAGCTTTCACACACTAAGTAAACTTAAACGTGCTTAGTAGGTTTGCTTTAATTTGCCAGGTTGTAGATCTTTTTATTATAGCTATATGAATATTGCTGATTTTAAGAATTTCTTTAGTACACAGAAAGGAAAATCAATAACGCATTCTGGTCTTTTCCCTAAGCATATTATCATTTTATTATCAACTGCACTTTCTAGATACAATAAAGATTTGTTCTAGAGCTATCCTTTGGGTGAGGGCACAGGGACACAGTAATCAAAGAAGGTTTAATCCTAATAATGGCTTATGGTTTTGATTTTGAGAGAATTTCACAGAACAGAAATTGTTCTAAAGTTTGCAGGAAGAGAACAGGCCAGAGACACTGTAACCCAAATCTGTACAGTTAAGTAAACCCCTGTGCCTGGTCATGGCATGGCAGTTCTACTGCCCCCACATTTACTTAGAGATAATCTTTGTAAAATGGGCATTTCAAGACCTCACTTAACAGTAGATCCCAGCACAGGTGCACAACAGCTTTTAGAGGATAGGGTTTGGAGTTTTATTTGGTACAAAGCAGGGTTCAATTCAATTCAAAGTAAATAAAAGAGCAGAGGAGCAGAAAAAAACAAAGGTACAGAGGAGAGCAGAATGTTTGAGTGTCCAGTCAGATCCCACGGAAAAGCCAAGGCAGCTCAAAGTGCTGAAAAAAGGCAGATTTAGCAGGCAAAAAGTCAGAGTACACTGACCCACACTCAAAATTCCGCAGATCTCAATCCAATCAAGCCACATACCTACTAATCCTATGTTTTTTTTTTTTTGTTTTGTTTTGTGATTTACTTTCTACATTGTAGAACAATACTGGAAATTTAAAAACTATGAAATAACACATATGGGATTAGGTAATTAAACGTATACAGTGTGCCCAAAAATGTATACACCCATGAACATGTATAACAAAGTTTGTACAAAGAAAAGCCTTATTCAATGTGGTTTTGTGTAAAAGTGTAATAAAAGTCATATGATCATAGCAGATCTTAGTATTAGGCAAATACAACCTCAGACGAACAACATGTAACTGTTTTCACAGTTCATTTATTTATCAAAAATTAAGCCAAAAAGAGGAAAAACATGCAGACAATAAGGCTTACTGCTTCCAAAAGATTTAAGATTAATTAGTCATCAGCAGGTACATAGATCTCTATAAAAGCAGAGGAGCATTCGGGTGTTCACAATGCCAAGAGGGAAATACACACAGTAAGCAGTGATCTTAGAAAAGCAACTGTCGCTGAACATCAATCTGGAAAGGCTTATAAAACCATTTCCAAATGATTTAGAGTTCATCGTTGTACAGTGATAAGCATTCAAGATAGTTTCCACTCTTCAATGCTCAAAGAAAAAAAAAAATACAGCTACATCTCAGACTCTACAGGCCTCACTAAGCATGTTAAATGTTAAAGTTCACAATTAGATGAAGACTGAACAAGTACTGTATGTTTGGACGGGTTGTCAGGAATAGAACATGGAAGCATGACTGAGGTTCACAAAACTGCATCTGAACAAAGCACAAGGCTTCTGGAACAATGTCCTATAGAGAAATGAGACCAAAGTGGAGTTGTTTGGCACCAGCACCATGTTTGGAGAAACTCAAACACCATTTCAAGCATGCGGTGGAGAGGTGATGATTTGGGCTTGTCTTTGCAGCCACAGGACCTGCATACCTTGCACTTGACCATTGAGTATTACCAAAAGTATTCTAGAAGCAAATGTGTGGCCATCTGTCCAACAGATAAAGCTTGTTTGAAATTTAGTCATGCAACAAGACAATGATCCGAAACACACAGTAAATCTACATCAGAATGACTGAAAAATAAAAGAATCAAGGTTTTGGAAAGTCCAGGGCTCAAGCCAGTTGAAATGCTGAGTTGGGACAGAGCTGTGCATAAGTGAATGCCCAAAAACCTTAATGAACCGAAGCAATGTTGTAAACAAGAATGAACCAAAGCGATGTGAAAAACTGATAAAATCATGCAGGAAATGATTACTTCAAGTTTGTAAAGATGGATTTGTAATCTATTGAATCATCAGGGGTACTTATATACGTACATTGCCCACATCATTTTATAAAATTTGGCTTGATTTTTGTTAAATAAACAATTGCATGGTGAAGAAAAATTATATGTTTTTCGTCTGAGGTTAAATTTGCCTAATACTCAGACAAGCTATGATCAGATGAATCATCACAGGGCATTAACTTTAACACATGACTGTATGTGTGTGTGTGTGTGCGCCTCAAACAAACAACTCTGCCGTGTTGTCATGGAATAAAGATTTTTTAACTATTACACAAGGAAAGAAAGAAAATCGGTTAGATACAGCATGAACTCAGTCCTTGGTACCTTTTGAAATCAACAAATTAATTTCTGAGGTAGTGGATCAATCAAACCCCATACAATAAAACGTAAATAAATGCATACAGTAGATAATAGCCTTCTTATAATCAGTATTGCCTCTGATCCACTCTGTCTGTGCGAAATCGCTTCAATTATTGACAAACTGGCTCTATATCCACAAACTATAAAAGGAACATGGACAATATTTATTATTTGGAGGATTAAATATTACTTTTGTATATGTAGCACCTAACAGGACTTAATAAAGTGTTGCAACATTTGCCTGGATTATATTATGTAATAAAAAATGGACTTATGCTTTACTGAGCACTGAATGATCTTTTAAAAGTGCAACTTGGGTTAAACATCACTATGATCCTGTTGGTTTTGTATTTTAGTGAGAGGTCTCTGACTTCAAATCACGGGAACAAGTTTCCTTACACACTCGGATTTCTTGTTTTCCCGTTCTGGTTGTGTGGACAGATTGGGTTCCAGGGCATTTCCTCATTGCTGGCAAACTGAGGAAAGGCCAGTTGGACAGAATAAGGAGCACGGCTGCCATTCCTGACCCCAATTTCCTTTTTCCCCTCTGCCAGCTGGTGCAAAAATCCAGACCACAAACAACAGAGGGTGGCTCCATTGACTTGACCATGTAGGTGAGCAATGAGGGGTCAGAAAAGACAAGTGGGGCAGCAAAATTACAAGGCCATGAAAAAAGACCATGTCAGTGGGAACAAGTTTCCAGTGCTGAGAGGTGGCTGTTTGTGTCTGTGATAATAATTAGCTTCTTCATTGAAATGGCCTGGAAATCATTTGGCACTTAATTTGCACTGATTATTTGCTCTCGAAGAACATTTCTCTGCCACTATGCATGACTAATGCATTGAAACTTGTTTATGGAGTCTCAATGGTAACAGTCCACTAGCTTTCTTGAATGTCGGCTGCACCAAAAAATAAAACTATATTTAAGGTTTAGTTTTTCCATTCCACAAATGTTGTCTTAACAATTTCAGATGACAAAAATATTTTGTACTTGAAATTAATAACGTTATAGTAACTGTCAGGCAATGACCTAAAATGAACTGATGACGAATTGCCAACGAGTAAATTACGTTACGGGAAAGAAGTCTAGTACATGTTTACATTTAAATATAGAACATTCTAATTTCATTTTTATTATTAATGATGGCTTTGTAGTAGAACTCAGATTATAATAGAACTTGATAAAATAAAGAACATTTTTTCTTTGACTCTCCACCTGCTTCCAGAGTTAAATTAAACAAGTCCTAGGTGGAGACAGTAAGCCAGATGGAAAGCATAAGGAAGGTGGGAACACTGTTTCACATTATTGCCTTCATCATGGGCTTTCACCCACTGAGTCACTGTGGAGAAGTACTATAGGTGCCTTGCGTTATGTGCTCAGCAGCTGTTTCAGATTAACACTGGAAAGAGTAAATTAAGAGTGTTTAAAATCCGTCTGAGTGTTCTAGACTTTGTGTCAGTCCATGGGTATCTTGCGACCAAGTCCTCTATTCATTAATCATCTCGCTTGTGAGCGACAGAAATGGATATGATGCTGGATAAGATTAAGATCATAAAATGTACTTTATTTTACAGAACATTTGTTTTCAAATTCAACAGCTTCATTTCTGGGTTTGAAAATGATCATCATTAACCCCATGCATAAATACTTGATTCAGGCAACAATTTCGTGATAGTCCTGATCTGGCTCTAATAGTGATCCAGTTATGATGATATTTTTTTCTTTCATTTTTGTGCCAGGTCGAAGTATAACGTGAGCTAGATTCAACTTGAGCTGGGCTTGACACAGAGCATCAATTTATCCAAAGTGTATTTAAGCATAGTGTTCAGACTTTTCCTACTGTAAAGTAAAAGTGGGCTCAGTTCCAAAGAGTTTCTTAGGTCATGCGTAAAGACTATGAGTAACTCCTCTGTGTGTCTGAATAGTGAGGTTCATGAACAACAGAGGATTGTAAGCAGGAGTTCGCTTTCCATGAGCCATGCTTCCTCTCCTCTCTTTCACCCATGACAGAGAACACCAGGTTGTTTCCACAAGCATAGAAACATGACCCTGTGAATAATAATACACTAAATCTACAGTGTATTATAGCAACAACAAATACAGAAAGAGTTTCCCAAACACTTGAACCCCTGTTGAGGCCTCTATGGAGAAAAAGAGGGGGTTCTGTTTAATGACTCTGTAAAGGGTTTCCCCCTCAGTGTTTACAGGTGAGGGCTGCATTCACAGCACATGTTAACTTCAGTGCCTCAGTGGGCGGGAACACTTCTTACTTTATTGAGCATGAAAAGGCTATTGAAAAGGTCAGCAATTATTGGAAATGATGAAGCAGTAGTTCTTGGAAACAGCTCACTGTCCAAAGTTACCCATTGTTGGTAAATAGAAAAAAGTGGCTTGTTTGAGTGTCTTCACAGGCTTATTTTTGTGTGTGATTGTAATTGCTTGTGGTAAAGCAGTAAAAGTGGAAGTTTGACCTTTTACGTTATAATATTTTGGGACACAGAAAACTTGTTTTTACTCATTTTCTTAACCAGGAACCACTGTGAAAATAAAACTATATAACTGTTACCTCAGGCGGCAAAGTGGCGTAGTGGTTAGCCTTGTGGCCTCACATCTCCAGGGTCACGGGTTCGCGTCCCGCATTTGGGTGGGTATGCGTGTTGAGTTTGCATGTTCTCCCTGTGCTAGGTGGGACTTTTTTGAGTACTCAGGTTTCCTCCCACAGGCCAAAGACATGCAGATTAAGCTAATACGTTTTTCCAAATTGACTGTAGTGTGTTATTGTGTGTTTGCTTGTGCCCTGCGATGGATTGGCACAGAGTCCAGGGTGTACCCTGTCTTCTTCCCTTAGTTTACTTGAATAGACTACATGCCTCCTGCTGCCTTGTAGATGATAAGCCATATAATAAATAAATAAATGAATGAACAGTCAGCTTTTTTACATGTAAAAATCCTAGACAGTGCATCTCCTGTAGACAGGAATTGAGTTTGCATGTGCGTGGTGGATTTCCTCCGGGTACTTCAGTTTCCTCCCACAGTCTAGGAGTCTAGGATGTCCCCTGCCTATAATGGCATGCCCTAAGTTTCCTGGGATAGCCTCCAGGTCCCCACGACCCTGTATACAGGATTACGTGGTATAGGCGATGAGTATTAAAATATTTTTGAAAAAGATTATCACGTTCAACCATCAATGAGACTTATTTTTGAAATACTGCTTTTGAAATACCTGTTACATTTTAAATAACTCCACCACTTGAGACTTGAATGTGCTCATATGAGGAAATGCATTTTTTTTCCCAAAAAAAAAAAAAATCTACATTTTATTATAGGCTTTGTAATTACATAAGCACCTGAATTAAAGTAATTTATTATAATAATAATAATAATAATAATAATAATAATAATAATAATAATAATAATAAACTTCAAATCAGTATTATCAACACTGGCTTAAAATTAATTTTCATATTGATGGTTAATGGATAAATTTTTAGGTATCAAAAATGTGATCAAACTTGCATGCTCAATCTGCATACACACTATTATATTAATAATCTATTCAACTAATTTTCTTGTTGGTTACTTATATTTGGTAAAATGTCCAGCAATGTTTTTTTCTTTGCATTTACTCAAGTATTGCTATTTGGTATTTTAAAGTGCTCTGCTTACTGGTGTTATCTATATAAATAAAAGAGAGGTTTTGTCTGTACATTGATCAGAACTTGCTTTCTCAATATCTTTACGTTTCTCAATATCTGTATGTTTCTCAATATCTTTGTTTCCATTCCTCCAATGTATGAAACGTAAAGAACCCTTCTTACCCCAGTTATCCATATAAATAAAAAGGTTTTGTCTGTACATTGGTCAGAACTTGCTTTCTCAATATCTTTACTTTTCTTACATTGGAGGACTGGAAACGTCTCAGAAAATTTTCTGTCTGTATGTATGTCTGTCTGTCTGTATATCTGTCCAGCCAGATTTTATGGTACCATGCAAAACTCGCTGTACAGAATTTAATGAAATTTTGATAAGACTTGGCTATTTGCCAAAAGTTGAACCTGCACCATAAATGAAATCAAAGTGTTTAGTAGAATTTTAGCAGTTATGTGCCAGGAAGTTTTGACCGCTGGACAGACTTCACTTTAAAATAAGCTTCTTGTCCGAAGTAAACGAACACCTACAACAATAGATAGTAATAAGAAAGGCTAAACGTAATATTTTTATTGGGATTACTTATTATTTTCATCCCTGAAATAACATCGCGGAAGTGGTTTACTGTAAGTGAATTTTAACACGAATGTCTTTTTAAGACAAAACTTAATCTTTATCCCATCTACTTTTTCGATTTCTCTGTGGTTCACTCTCGATTACCGAACAGGGATTGTTTTTGGCTGATGATGAAAGAAGTACAACTTAGCGTAAATAGGGCATAAGATACCTGACATAAAAAAAAATCTTTGTAGTAATAAGTTACTGTAGGTAGAGAGAGAGAGACAGGCATGTATGTAGACTTCAACCTGAAATAATATCACTGATTACATTAAAGCTGATCAGCTTATTTTTAGCTTTAACCTTTAAACTATTTCTAAAAACTCTTTTCCCGTCAACGATGGGTACTTACGCTAGTTTAAGTATATATTAAACCATGACTTGTTTACGCAGTCACATGTGCCAGTTGGGTCTTTTGTAAAAAGGGAATGAGGAGGAGAGAGTAAAGAAAAACTTGGAAAAAGCTACACTTCAGGTAATTTAGTGGAAAAAAAAAAGAAGTTAAGGAAAAAGGAGTCGCCGAACCTGAGGATTTAGTGTCTGCAGCAGGCAAATGTTATGATGTTCCCATTGTGTGGTGCTCTGTCTTATCAAAGACAGAGAATTGACAAGAAAACCTAACAAGGCTCACATCAGCTTTGATTATACAGGTTACATTCCAAAAAACTCATCACTTGATTATGTAAGGAAGTCATTGTTAATTAATGGCAAGGATGATCCTAAATGACATCAGTGAAGACCGTGATTTTGCCTCCACATCACATGATAAAATTATTGTAAATGGGGTGTCAATACATTGTCCTTTCTTTCCTCAACCCCCTCAGTGTTGGGTCAACTGGGGGTGAACAATAAGATGTAATGGCAACTTGCTTAGTAGTTCTCTGCATGACTATGTCTGAATAGTCAACTGAATAGTTGAAATAGCCTGGTCAGGGTTGTTTGGATAGACATAATCAAAACAACACAAGCACTTGCATGTGTTAATCAGTGAAAATCAACATATTGTTCTAGTGGGGCTAGAAACTCCTAAAAATTTCCAAAATGTTCCAATGTTCTTAATTGGAATTCCTGCTTTGTAAGTTTAACCCGTAATCTGGCAAAGAAGCACATTAGGTAACTTCTGCGGACAAAACTAAAAATAT
>JAAGKR010002246.1:27244-98649 GCA_011419295.1 Clarias macrocephalus | reverse complement strand
TGCGCTGGCTCGGGGATTTAATTCTCTCAAAGGTAAGATTTAATTATTGACATCAGCACAGTGCTTATTCATCCCTGATTTTAAATCAATTAATTAACTAATTTTTTTTATTGATGCTGAATAATTTTTACATTTGTATTTAACATTCAATCTGGATCACTTTCTTTGTGTGTCCTAGTCCTGTGAAAATGCCATCGTGTGCTGGAAACCTGGAAAGATGGAGGACGATATCGACCACATCAAGCCCAGCGAGTCCAACGTGACCATTCTGGGCCGCTTCGACTACAGTCAGTGTGACATCTGGTACATGCGCTTCTCGATGGACTTCTGGCAAAAGGTGCCTTTAAAATCCTAAAAAAAAGCATCTTTGCTGTGTCTAAAATGTCTTATACACCTTCATTTACTTTCCACTAGTGTATTACAGAGACACCAGACATTCGTTGCTGCATGCTTTATTAAAAAAATAATTGCACCCCATGGAAATACAAAAGCAAATTTATGTATTAAATGCACCGCCAACTTACTGTACACTGGATTTATATTGACAGTTATAATACAGGTAGTCCCCGACTTAGGAACATTTGAATGCGAATTTCCACAGATATGAACAGATGGCGGTTCTATAGAACATTCAAATAAATCGTGGAAGTAGCTCATGTGGATTATACAAAAAATAGACACTACTATTACCAATATTTACAATTATATAGAATATTTGCAGTATCTACATGAAGGTATAAAATGTCTACAGGACAGAACAGGAAAATTTTTTACAAATTTGTATTGCAAAGCACATTTTCCCTTAGGAAATAATGTAAATGCAGATAATCCGTCCCAGCCACTGAAAATATATTATCAGTTTATAACATTTATCATATTTTTTCATGTAAAAACAATCAAAATAAATAGAAATTAAATCTCACTTTTTTGATTCCTCTTGGAACCAGCTGTTTTAAAAACAAAACTGAAAGTGGCTTTTTTTCTTGCTACAGATGCTGGCTTTGGGAAATCAGGTCGGAAAGCTGTACGTGTGGGACCTGGAGATTGAAGATCCTCATAAAGCAAAGTATGATACTCCCTTGCCTTCTTCACATACTATAATTCTTTTTTTTTATGCAAACCCCTACTCTTAATATCATTTGACCTTTAGGATTCATGAATGTTTTTCTCATTGTCCAGGTGCACCACTCTCACGCTGCCGAAATGCACCTCAGCCATCAGGCAGACCAGCTTCAGCAGAGACAGCAGTATTCTCATAGCAGTGTGTGACGATGCGTCTATCTGGCGCTGGGACAGGTTACGCTAATGACTTTTTATACCCTGACGCTTTCTTTCCTTGACCGCTCTAGAAAATAACGCTCGCCAAAGGACACGATCCTTACGGCTAAGCAACCTGGACTATGGATGCTTATTAGCTTCAGCTTTGAAAGTTGCTTACCTCAGATGTGTCTCCTTTTTTTTCTCCTTTTGTTACCTTTTCTGTCTTTAATAAAAACCTATTTTTACTTGTTTACATTTGTTTTTGTGGGCCAGAAATCTTTCATCTGTCTGAAAGATTATGCAACCGCTTATAATATGCAAGGTTTTAACTTGATTAATGTGTTGAGTGTGGGAGAATTTTCTTTGCATCACATCTTTGAAGAATCTGTAATCTGTTTCATTATTTTTACACAGTGGTGAATAAATGGAAAGATCACCTCAAACGTCAAGACCTAGACAGTGGTAGCGTGGAACAGAGGAACAAAAAAAATTCAATAAGATCAACAAGCAGAGTGTAAATAGTTGTGGAATTCTGAGGGTATAAAATGGAGATCCAAGTACCATTTCACAAAGTTGTGTCTACAGAATCTCTTTTAAGCAAACAAGGTAAAATAACAGAGTGCATGAGAGCGGAAACTCAGACTATAAACTCAGTCAGAAATAGCCTGATAAAATTAACAATACAGGAAGTCCACAGCTTGGGAACAATAAAGTCACGAATTTCTGCAGATATGAACGGACAGTGGTTCTACTTCCGGTTCAATCACGGAAGTAGCTCAGTGTGGGGAAAGGGGACAGAGATTTAGTTGTTGTTCGGTATGCTTTACATTGTATATTTCTGTCAAAGGCGTGTAAGACTCACTTTGTTGGACTTAAGAAATCAGACTTGCGAACGTGCTCCTGGAACGGAACTCGTTTGTAAATTGGCGACCTACTGTATCTTTGCATGTATACTCCTAATGCATGATGTGATGTCAGTGACACATTGGCATGCTTCTACTGCTGTTACTGTTCACCATCTGAACCTTCCTGATTCATCTATATTCTATAATTTTGCTTGGAGCTTATACACTTTATTTTTACTTCACCTTCATCTACTGTTGGTGAGAGATGGTTCCATGTTCATATAGCAAAGCTTATCTCTTTTCCAGGTTGCTTCCTCATGCTATATCAGGAAAGCTTCTCTTGCCAGTATAGGCTTTATCTTATTGATTTGGTAGATAAAATCTGGTTTAATTCTGATTAAAAAATAAAATAAATAAATTGTGGTAATTTGATAAGCATTAAACGTAAAATATTAGAAAAGTGAGGAACGTCTGTGACACCCTTGCAGTCACTTACTCACTGCATACTGTTATTTCCAGTGAGGAACACCTGTGTCGCAACTACCTGTGCTTCCTGGTCTACCTGTGCAAACACCAACGGGCCCAAAATTTTTTTTGGTTTTAAATACAGTATTATTATTGGCAGCATTTGGGCTTTGGTGGCTGAGCGGTAGGAGTTCAGTTCTCATCCAATGGCCAAACCCCAGCCAGTGCTTGTCCAAAGCCTGGATAAAGTGGGAGGGTTGTGTCAGGAAGGGCATCCAGCATTAGACGTGTGCAGATCGAATGGTCCGCTGTGGCGACCCCTCGACGGGAGCAGCCAAAAATCCAACAACATTATTGGCGGCACGTGACTTAGTGATTAGCACTGTCTCCTTGCACCTCCAGGGTCCCGGTTTGATTTCGTGTTCTCCCCGTGCTTGGTGCGTTTTCTCTGGGTACTCCAGTTTCCTCCCACTGTCCAAATACATGCAGATCAGACTAACTGGTGTTCCCCAATTGACCTGTAGTGTGTGTGTGTGTGTGTGTGTATCTGTGAAAATGAATGTTGACCGGATGTCCTACCATGGTTATAAAATTGAAATAAATATATTGGCCCAGGTGCCTAGTTTGACTACAGAGGTAACTAGATGGATTATTATTATTAGAGGAGGCGGTTAAGGCTTTAGATAAATGTCTTAGTGAACAGGCTGGCATATTCAGCAATAAATTCTGTAGCAGATTAATGTAAATAATAAATTTTTATACAAATTTGACCGCTTTTGAAAAAGTGATCCAATATAATATGGAAATTTGTTATTCATTATTAGTAGTAGTTATGAATTATTAATAATTAATTATTATAAAATGTATTTTTGTTATATTATAAATGTATTAACAATCAAATAACAATAATAATAATTTAATAATAAAAAATATAAATTTATTATTATCTCTAATGAACGATCCCATCGAAAACATTTCTTTTGCTGTTGAAGACTAAAGTTCCGCCCCCTAGTGGTCTTGCGTCTTCTCGTGTATTTTTCCGAGCACGTGATCAAAGCCACGCGGGTTCTCGCGTTTTATTTCCGGGGTCAGAGGTTGGCGCAGTTGTTTCAATAGATCAGGAGCTGGAGGACTGCCCACTTGTCGAAGTTTCTAGTAGCAGGAAAAACATCTGCAGTCTGATGTGATGATGTGATGTGAGCTGCCTGTGCTCGCATTAGACCGGTTATAGCGCTGCTTCTTCACGAAGCCATGGTTATAACCTCAGTAGATTTTATTCATGTTTTTGCTTCGAATCTAATCATTTGATAATCTAGTGTTAGACCGGAGGTTAGACTGACAGCTGAGTATGTTCGGGTGTCTGGTAGCAGGCAGACTGGTGAGTATGGCTGTTTGAAGATAACTCTGAGCATGTTATATATGTACAGAAATGAAAGGTTTTGTCTGTACTCGCTCTTTCAGTGATTATATTTACAGTATGTTTCACACATTGGAGGACCTGAAAACAGTCTCAGAAATTTTTTTTTGTCCAGCCAGATTTTGTCATAAAAAAAAATCATCACACAAAACTGGCTGAACAGAATTGAATTAAACTTTTAGATATTTAGATATCTGCCTGAGGTTTAACCTGCACCATAATTGAAATCAAAATGTTGTGTAAAAGTGATGTTATGTGCCGGATGTAATAATCTACTTTAAAATAAACTACTTGCTGAATGTAAACACACACCTGCACGGATAGATATTAATTAGAATTTTTCCCTGGGATTAGTTCAGATTTGAACATATCTGCTGCAATAACAGTGCTGAAGTTGTATCATTGAATTTGAACACACTGGAATCATTTCAAGACAAAACATAATTTTTTTTTTATAAATAATTTGTGTCTTTATCATAAATCTACTTTTTCCGATTTGTCATCTATGATTCACTCTCGGATTTACCAACCCGGAAGTGTATTTGCAGAACAACTTGGCGTAAACATGAACATTTCTATATCCTCTCTTTCCCATTGATTGTAATGAGATGAAATGACAGTAGATTCAAAATATTGCTGTGAACCAGGTAAGTTTGTACAATTTCCTAATATTTAGGCACCAATCCAGTGGAAACCAATACCATATAATGTTGTCACACCAAACAAACTTTTGTGAAATTACAGTAAACATTTTTTTAAGTTGTTCATCTTTGTTGCAGGCAGACGTGGGCTTCAGCCTGAAATAATAATATCACTGATTATATTAAAGCTGATCAGTCTAGTTTAAAATTAACCTTTTAACTATTTGTTGTTATGCTAGTTATACTGTATATGAATATTATTTACTGTATATGGATGTTCAATAACTATTTAACTGTAGTGTACTGGATCTCAGCCACTGTGTTTGATTAATATCATGTCACATGTCCACTGAAGGTCCAGACCGATGCCCAGCAGGTCGCTGGAGATAAGTTTGTGTTCAACCTGCCGGATTATGAGAATGTGAACCACGTGGTGGTGTTCATGCTGGGCACGGTGCCTTTCCCTGCTGGCATGGGAGGTGCTGTTTACTTCTCCTTCCCTGATCCCACTGTGGGCCAGGTGTGGCAGCTGCTCGGCTTCATCACCAACGAAAAGCCAAGTGCCATCTTTAAAATCTCTGGCCTGAAAGCTGGTAAGTTCTGTATGTATCAAGTCGGGGGTGACAGCAGGTTTAAATTCTCACCAGTACGCCTACAACATTCTCTGTATCATCGCTTTGTATTGTTCACTTCTTTTCAGCTTCATGCGTCATTGAAGCCATATCTGTCTGAAGTAGAAAGAATTTAGAAACACTTGTAATCGTGCATTGAAAAAGATTTGCATTAACAGCCTTCAAAAAGATTAACAGGCTTCAATGAAAATTGACCAAACTTAAAAATCCCCATCACTAGTTTTGTTCTAATTAGTGATTAATTATAGAAATTAGAGTTTGTTTAAAATCTTTGCCAATTTTTTCAAAATGGAAAACACAAAAAAAATATCACCGTATCAGGTATTCACAGCCTGTGCCATGACACTGAAAATTGATCTCAGGTGCATCCTGTTTCCATTGATCATCCTAGAGATGTTTCTACAACTCTGTTGCATTCTCACACCAGTGGTAAATTCACTTCATTGGAAATGATTTGGAAAGGCGCTCACCTGTTTATATAAGTTCCCACAGTTAACAGTGCATGTCGGAGCACAAACCAAGACATGAAGTCCAAGACCTCCGAGACAGGATTGTATCGAGGCACAGGTCTGGGGAAGGGTACAGAAGAATTTCAGCAGCATTGAAGGTCCCAGTGAGCACAGTGTTCTCCATCATGTTCTGCTCTAGATGGAAGAAGTTTGGAACCACCAGGACTATTTCTAGAGCAAGTCGTCTGGGCAAACTGAGCGATCGGGGGAGAAGGGCCTTAGTCAGGGAGGTGACTAAGAACCCGATGGTCACTCTAAAAGAGCTCTAGCGTTTTTCTGTGGAAAGAAAATTCTAGAAAAACAACACTCTTTGCAGTACTTCACCAATCAGGCCTGTATGGTAGAGTGGCCAGGCGGAAGCCACTCCTCAATAAAAGGCACCTGAAGGACTCCCAGACCATGAGTACAAGAAATTTGGTTTTGTTGAAGCACCTTTACTCACTTTTTGAGTATGATGCTACAAGATGGTCGTTCCTCCAGAAGGTTCTCCTCTGATCTTCTTGTTTGTAGAATTTTGAGAAAAATGATGAATGTAATCTATTTTGGAATACGGCTGTAACATAATAAAATGTGGAAAAAGTGAAGCGCTGTGAATACTTTTCGGATGGGTTGTGTACGCACTATATGGCAAAAACAGGTAGCTAACTTATTTCTCCTGTGAAAGCTTCAAAGAATGAGGTCATGATTAAAATACCTCACGACCCATCCCCTGTGTGTCCCTGTCTTTTCTAGGTGAAGGTGGAACTCACCCGTTCGGGATGATGGCCGCCCCACAGGCCGCCTCAGTGGCTCAGGTCGGCGTTTCCGTCGAGCCCCTCGACCAACTCGCTCAACAGACACCCGTTTCCAATGCAACCGTCTCCACTGTGGATTCCTTCACACAGGTGACCGAGAGAGGCTAAAATCGAGCATGTTCCTTGTGTAATTTGGAATAGTTTACCTCAGATAAAATGACTTGGCTAGATGTTAAAGTTCTGTCTACTACTCTGGTTAGTTCACCCAGAAGATGTTGGAGAGCCTGTACAACTTTACCTCCTCCTTCGCTCTGTCACAAGCTCAGATGACACCAAACCCCTCGGAAATGTTCGTTCCAGCCAGCTCGATCCTTAAATGGTGAGTGTTTCTCAAACGCTGTCACTTTGATACCCGAGGTTGACCTCAATGATAATCGTAATTATATATATATATATATATATATATATATATATATATATATATATATATATAAACACAAAGTTTACTTATTTCAATGGCCTCCAAGTGAATATAGATAAAATTTTTTGTTTTGTTTTTGACCAAATTCTGTTTAAAACAGTTGTGTATATATAATGAAAGAAATGTCTTCTCAAATCAGGTAGAATCCGGATTGACACATGTTTTGAAATCTCACATTATGTACCACAGATGAGGGGGGGGGATCAATTCCGTTATGAATTGCGATTCACATATCGGCACACTAACTCCAAAATTACTATATATATATATATATATAATATATATATATATATAATTACAAAAAAGAATAGAGATGAACCAGTCAGTCAGTCAGTGACCAGTGGTGATGGGCCTCAGATATAAACAATTCACAACAGAATCTTATTTTTATGACATTATCAAAAAAACATACACCTTAAAGTCCTCCGGTTTACCTTTTTCTCGAACTTTGTGCACACATTAGTCTCAAACCCACTCATTACACTCAAAACCTGCGAGTGCTAATTAGTCGAAAATAACGTGCAATAGAAGCTCTGCTTGCCCGTGCTAGAAGCCACTTATACCCGCATGCTTGTTGCTGTTGAACCCACCCACTCACTCACTGTCAAGTTATGTTTTGAGACTTTGGAGTCATTTGAGGAGGTAAAACATCACTATTTCTTTCTAATTCTACAGCTGGAACTCTGTACTATTTACACATCTTTATTTCCTGTGGTATCGGTTTAGAAATAACGGTGGACGAGAGAGATTTGTGCTGCTCAATTAAATGTTAAACTCCTGTATTTTGTTTTATTATTTTTTTATTATGCTTCTAAAAAATGAATTTATTAGAAGCCTAAGAACACATCTTAACCAGGGGTGTCAATAATATTGACCAGGACTGTATATACAATTGAATATTAATTAATACTAACATTAATGATAATTGTGTTTAGTTTGAGCAGTGACCTATTGCAGTGTGTGTGTGTGTGTGTGTGTGTGTGTGTGTGTGTGTGTGTGTGTTTTTCTTAACACAGTACTTAATTTACATATGCCATGACCAATGCAAAACAGCTGGAATGGCAAAAGTCTTACACCAGTCTTGTGAAACCTTCATGTCTGTTGTTGTGTGCTAGTACAACACAAGCTGTTGTCATCTCTCATTTGGTTAGTATGAAGATTGTTCAGTAACATTGATTCAGTTTCCGTGCCCTCCCTTTCCAGGTATGAAAACTTCCAGAGACGAATGGTGCAGAATCCAAACTTCTGGAAGACATGACGTGCCTAAGCTCTTCATTAACAGAGGAGCAGAAACGATTGTGAATTCGTATAATTTTTTGGGTTGCCTTAAAACAGCTCAGTTAAAATATAACGACAGTATCAGTGTACTTCATGGATTTTAGATGTGAAATGGAACAGCAGACAAGTACAGACAGTATTACTGAAAGTGTTTTTCTGCTGTGGGAACTGACTTTTTTGTTTTGATTTGGGGTTTCAGCTATGGATGGGTTATGGAATCTTCATAGTGAATGAGTGATGCTTGTTTGTTATTGAAACGCAATCCTTCACATGTCTTAACTTTTACGTAATCTGTTGTCCTAGCCAAAAAAACAAAAAAGAAAAACACTTACACTTTGTCTTTTGGCAAAGCTTAAAAAAGAATCAGATCATGTTTTTATTATTATTATTATTATTATTATTATTATTATTTGTGTGTGAGAAGAAAATGTAATAATAGCAGCGTTTCTTTATTCTGAATTAGGAACATTTATTGTGAAGTAAGGAAAATGAGTGAACTATTTTCTTTTTCATTCTATTATTTGTTTGCTTCTATGAAAAATATGTGAGATAAAATGCTAAAAACACAAATTGTTTTTTTATGCTTTCATTGGTAAAAAGTTTCTTAAAATATGTGACAAAGCTTCAGCAAGGTCAAAAGCTTCAGTAAAACTTTTAAAATGTTTTTTTTTTATTCTAAGATAATAAAACTACTTTTAAGGCATTGGTGGCTCAGCCTGCCACATGTAAGGCCTGGGCTCAGTTTTCACCCAATGCCCAAGTCTCTGAGAGGTAGTGCCGATCCCAAGTCTGGATAAAATGAGAAGGTTGCTTCAGGAAGTGCCTCCAGCATTAAACTTGCAAGCTGTGTGTGGATCACGGTCTAAAGCAAAAAGACTTACAAGTAAAAGAAAATTTTTTACTTAAACTTTAAGTAAATTTTTTTTTTTTACTTTTACTGTCCTGCACAGTAGCCAGATGGATTTTGAGCCATTCTTCTTGCAGAATAGTGGCCAGGTCACTGCGTGATGCTGGTGCAGGAAACTGTTTCTTGACTCGCTCCTGCAAAACACCCCAAAGTGGCTCATTAATTAGATCTGGTGGCTCATTAATTAGATCTGGTGTCTGTGCAGGAGTGCCTCATATGGCCATCAATGTCCCCTGACCTGAACCCCATAGAGCACGTCTGGGATCAGTTGAAGCAGAGACGGAATGATCGTACCCCACCCCCATGTGACCTGGAAGAGTGGAATGAGAACAACATCATGAGGCTAGTGAGGAGCATAAGACGTCGCTGTCGAGCTGTCATTGCGGCAAATGATGGAAACACCCGCTAGTGACATTGTCAATTTTTGTTATTTGGAGCTCTCCATGTTAATGTCTAAATTTTGGGGGTAATAAATATTAAACTAATGAAAATGGTGTTTTTTCTCATGCATTATTAGTGATATCAAACGGAACTTTTACTTATTTCATTAAAATTCAAAGCAAATAGGAAAAGCTCTCATGTAAATAACAATATCCGTAACTTATTGTGAGTAGTGTATGTGTATATATACACACACACACACACACACACACACACACACAGAGTCAGCCAAAAATATTTATACTCACTTACTCACGCATCGTCTATACCTCTTTATCCTGTATACAATGTTGTGGGGGTCCTGGAGCCTATCCCAGGAGACTTTGGGTACAAGACCGGGTAGACCCTGGACAGGTTGCCAATCCATCACAGGGCACAAACACACTCACATTCACACTATGAGCTATTTGTGAACGTCAATTAGTCTAATCTGAATGTCTTTGGACTGTTGGATGAAACCGGCGTAACCGGAGGAAACCCACCAAGAACATGCAAACTCTGTGCACACAGAGGAGCGAATCGAACCCAGACCCTGGAGGTGCAAGGCGACAGTGCTAACCACTAATATAGTATATAGTATAGTAACAACGATATAGTAACACAATATTATTACATTGTTTCAGTGTGTATAAAGAGCGCGTGCTGATTATTAGACTATAAATGAAATAAAGTCTCCGAGTTATATTTTTCCAGCTCAGTCTCCTGCTATTGTTTCCAGTCGCTCACTATGCGGGAGGTTCCGCGCGCATCAGCGTATTGCGCGGTGTCTCCATGGCAACGAGCTCGCCGAGATTCCTGAGCGCTCGCGCAGCGCTCGCGCACACGGATTTCTCTAGTAGTTTCTATTATTATTATTATTATTATTATTATTGTCGGTTCAGTTTTACCGCCATGACGGACGGCTTGCTCGCTGTTGTATCGGAGGCAGAACGCAACAGCTTCCCGACTCTGTCCCAGCTGAGCGAGACCGGTAATGTCCTGTCAGCAGCACAGACTAAACACACGGAGAAGCACAGGGAGTTTGGTTTGTTCTTAGTAACTTGCTAAGTTTCTCCTTTAACTAAAGGTTCATCAAGGAGGCAAGTGAATATCACACGTGTGATCTGTAACGTTACCTAAACACTACAGAGTAACAGAGACTTTATTTGCTGTAAGGCTAAATATCTAAGTATCTCAGGCGAAATAAACATTAATAAACATTGGCTAAATATCTAAAAAAAAATATCTCAAAGGATTCGGTAATACGTTCATTTATATGTTGTCCTGCCTTAAATAAACATAAAATCCGTGGTGTGTTTAAACATTAAGTGTTTCCAACAGGTCTGAAATCATCTCGTGGCGTAGCGCACAACTGTGTTTGAACAAATCAAATATGTAGAGACGAATATCTTGATTTATTTGATATTTCTATTAAGGTGGTATAATGTTAGCATTGTCGCTTTGCACCACCAGGTTCCAGGTTTGATTCCCGCCGGTCTGTGTGCATGAAGTTTGCATGTTCGACCCGTGCTTGGCGGGTTTCCTCCAACAGTCCAAAGACACGCTAATTGGTTTTCCCAAATTGCCCATCGTGTGTGAATGAGTTTGTTAACCCTATATAACCATTTGCATCGTATTTGATACACCAGGTTCTGAGGCCTCTATCTTATCAACATGATCAAATCTTTCCTTAAAAACCCAACGTATATGACCTGATACATGTATTCTGCCCCCTTGTGGATCATCATGCCACTGCAGGCATTGAAAGTGTTTTTTTTTTTTACCTTTTCAAAATGGCTAATGTCATGAAATGCTGCACACCTGTGTGGCAGAAAAAATCTTTTCAAATTTTCAAGAAGTAATGGTAAGAATAACATTTATATTATTATAATTTTTTAAAAATAAGCATTTGCTGTTCTGAAACAAAGCATAATTACTTAATAATTAATTTTTTATATTACAGTTAAATCATGTTAAAATGTGTGTATAAAATTTGATACTATGGTTATATAAAGTGCTTTATCCTTAAAAGTTCATGTCACATTTTTGTAATATAATCTACATCTTGTCTATCACAATACAAACATACACTATTTTGGTGATTGAATTCACCTAATTATTAACTGAAATTCCATCTTAATAGATTTTGACATTTTTACAATAACAGTTCCTATTGAAATAAAACTACAATACTTTTTGTATTAAGTGATTTTTAGATGACAAAAAGAAGAGAAGAAAAAGAAAGTATATTGAAAATGTCGTCAACTTTATAATAGATGGCAATCCCAGTGACATAGAGCAGCTAGGGGAAGATGAGGAGGAGGAGGAGGATGCGGAGGAATGGACTCCTCAGGCCATGCATGATAGTTCAGATGATGAAGATGACAATGAGGTTGAAAGTGTAGCCCAGACAAGTATGCAAGTTGTATGCAACAACAACAATCAGAAATTTGTCATTGTTGTGATGAAAAAGTAGCCAAAAATGCCTAATGTATCAAAAGTGATTAAAAAAAAAACTCATACAAATGATATGTAAAATGCGATGGATACACCACCACCCCCTGCCCTATGTTTCCAGGGATAGGCTCCAGCAACACCCCCCCCCCCCCCCCCCACGATTTGGAAGATCCCAGGTTCAAATCCCACGACCACAAAGTTGTCCCTGTTGGGCCCTTGAGCAAGGCCCTTATCTCTAAAACTGCTCAGATGTATAATGAGCTAAAAAGTCGCTCTGGATAAGGGCATCTGCTAAATGCCTACAATGTAAAAAAAAAAAAAAGATCTAACCACATAGGCCTTGGATTTTGCATGTGTTATGACAGAGTGAGAGAGTGGCCCCAAAAAGTGAGTTGTCAATGGAAACAGTGGAAGGGATCATAAAACACCTTCAAGAAGGAGATCCAACACGGAGAGGGGCAAAAAGTTGTGGATGTTCCCAGTTAGCTGGCGCGATGTCAAAATCTAATATTATATGATATGGGGTTGATTGTCAGTTAAAGGGCAAGGGGCGATGGTGCACAGATGCACACTGAACACTTTTCTAATTCCATTGGCAGAAAAAAGTTTTGGTTATGAAGTTATTGTTCAGAAGAATAATGCATCTTGCCACAGAGCAAAGCATGTTCTAACGTTTCTTCAGGAAAGTCATATGAACTCAATGACATGGCCAGTAATGAGTACAAATGTTAATCAGATTTTTATTGGGAAAAAATTGCTCCATGAACAAGAGCTCCAACGTGAAAAGCTAAGCTGTCAACTGCTATTCAAGAAAGTTGGAATAGCAAACCAACAAAGTACCGATAGTGATGCTCGAACACTGAGTGATGCCATATTTTTTCCTTTATTTGACTTATAGGTAAATAAATGTCATTGATTAAAGAAAAGAAAAGACAAATGGCTAAATATCCTCTAAATGTAGTGATTTTCATATTTTTTGTCAGTGATTATAAGCTGGAATTTGAAGTTTAAAGGTCATATATAAAGTCAACGTGTTAATCTGTCTGGAGATTTTGGTTTCATCAGGTGAGCAATGGACAAGGGGACAAGAGATAAGAAGGAATAATATTAGAGAGATTAGGGAGAGCTGTTAACATGTAATGACTAGACAATGTGAGAGTAGGGGGACTTGTTATGTACGTCTTTCCTGGTCGACGTGTAAAGAGGTCTTGCCTTCCCCGGGATGGATGAAAGGACAACATGAAAAACAGGAGAAAGTTTGTGCCTAAGTCTTCCACCTTTAGTAGAGAAATGGTTTGTTCACTTGCACCTAGATGACCTCCGTCACACTCTCAAACCTTCTGTCCTCTCATGACCTCCGTCACACTCTCAAACCTTCTGTCCTCTCATGACCTCCTTCACACTCTTAAACCTTCTGTCCTCTCAGCCCAAGATTTATATATTTTTGTCATCAAACAATGACTTTTAGTCAGAGTTGTTCAGCATCAACAATCAACACACCATCGACATTATGACCTACTGCCCACTTGTTCCCTGGAAAAGCTACTTTAATTTGCTGCCACTGCTTTCTGTTTACATCACTACATAATCACAATCAAAGCATGATTTTTTATATTTTATTAAAACTCAAAGTACCATATTACTGATACTAAATTACATACTTTAATAACCACAAACTCAGCTGCAGGCCGATTTATCCATTGTGATAGAACTGTGGGAGATGGAATTATAGCTTTAAAAAGAAATGTACTGATATAACCAAAAAATAACAAATAAATAATAAAAAGCATTTGTGCATTTTAACTCGTGTGACAAAAAAAAAAAAAAACATGCACAAAATAGTTTCTATCAATTTGCAATACTTAAATTTTCTCATTGAGCTATCTCATTCCTCATACAGTCTATGAGTGCTACACTAACGACGTTCTTTCAAATGCCAAATGTAAGTGAAATATCTTGAAAGAGAACTGAAAGTGATTCGAAGTAAAGAAATGATGTGTTTTATTTCTGCATAGATGTGGATAACATTTGGGCAAATGTCTCAGCCTTCATCGAACGTCACATGTCTATGCAAAAAGTAAGTACACAATGTAGTATAAAAGATTGTTTGCAAATCTGAATAAAAACAATGTGAATATTAAAAGCCAAGTTCTCATAGAGTTATCAAAAAGAGAATTGAGTTATTAAATTATTAGATAATATTTTTTTTAATAAATCATGTCGAATCAAGTTTATTGTGATTTTGACAGGTCTACACCACAGGTTTCCAACCCTGGTCTTTTATCATTCCCAGTCCTCCACATCTGATTCAACTAATTACGAGCTTTTCTTTTATTGTGCGGATATTATAGAGCAAAAAATAAACAAACAAACAAATAAATAAATAAATAAAATAATATGATTTGCAGCTACATCAGCAGAAGTGTTGGGAATCTTTGTTCTGGCCAATAGTGTTGGTGAAATATCAGTTTGGAACATAGTTTCTGTGCGTCTCTTAATGTTCTCCAGTGTAAATATTATCAGAGTGTAAGTGGTCAAGTGGATGTCCTTTAGGGAGTGTGCATTGCTGGGCTTGGCGTGTTCACCTTCTCCCAGCAGAAGCTGGATGTAGGCAGCAAGTATGTCCTTTACCAGCGGCCAGTCTTCATCTTGACTGAGAAACTTTGCCAGTCTCATGGCCTTAAACAGACCAAACCTCTTGCTGCAGGTGAGTAAATGCATCATCACTCTAGTCAACCACTAGGACGACAATGCTTTCTAAAAAATCTTATTTTCTTTATTTTTATAGACCATTGAAAGAAATTAAACACATATTACAATTACAGCATCTTACCAATTGGTTCTGAATTCTGGTACCCAGTTGTAATTATTATATATATATTTTTAATAAAAATAAATAAAACATTTTATTATCCCTAGTTGTGCCATGAATTTTGCTTATTAATGGTATGAACAGGTACTGATTATTTGACTTACTGACTGCCAGCAATTATTTGAACCCTAGCTGATGCAGTGAGTAGCTTATTTCTTATTTCTTAAACATCATGTCAGAAGATGGACAGTCAGTGTGGTCATGGAAAAGCTGTTATTATTATTGGCCTGTATTAAGCAAAGAAAACAACTAAGGAAACAGTTACTGAATTGGGTTCAAACTGGAAAGATCATACTGATCTATCAACTTGGCAGAAGAAATGTGATCAGAAAAAGAATCATGAATAATTCTGAGCTGAGATTTTTTCCAGCTGTGTCCTGAATGTACAGTATCATGGCAAGTGCTTTATGTTCCAAGCTGTGGTCTCCCTGGAGCAGACTAGTTTCTCCAGCACATCCCCTGGAAGCTTGATCGGATTGAGATCTGAAATTTTTTTCAGCAATTTGTGCTACGTTTAAATTTTGTGTGGGATCAGAATCACTGTATTTAAAAAAAAAAAGTTATACAGAAAAGAATATGAAACTTTTTATATAGTCTGTCAGAATATTTTAGTGTTAATATTTGTGTTTAGTGGTGATCGATACAGCAGGTGTCTTTCTTGTTGCAGTGAGTAAAGCACACACAGAAAACTAATAAGCAATTAATCAGGTTTCAGTCAAATGTGATGTGAATATTAAAATACCTGTAAATACCCTGTATTTTAATATTGTTCCATTTTAAAATAACCATCTTGACCTGAACTGAGCAGGATTACTTGTATTAGAGAAGCCCAGTTTCATTGAGCTTTCTAACATTAATGAACTGAACACAGCAGGGGACATTCCGGTGGTGCAGCTCAATTTCACCGCCCTGAGCCTGGGCAGCCCGTTCGAGCGCGGCGTGGTGGAGGGCTGCGTGAGGGAGATGCTCCTCTTGCTGCTACGTGCTGTGGCTACCCAGCGCACCGTCTTCCTTATCTTCAGGGGCATCGGAATCCTCTCGTTCCGTCACAGCATCGTCAAGATGAAGTTCTACCGTGACTTCGTCTCAAGCATGGATGGCTCAGGCTCACTTCTCTGGGCTCTGACCAACGTGAGTCTGCATTTACACATGTATGGGTTGGGGGTTTCATTTAGAGTGATAGCGCTTACAAAATGTCTAAAATGTACAGTTATCAGTTAAGGATTTAGTTTAGCCACAAAATTGATTTTTTTAAAAAAAAAATGCTTGTTATATAGTCTAATAGCAGTTACTCTGCACTGGTGGTTTTAACACCGGCTTCATGCTTTTATGTAACAGCTAAATTATATAACAATCCAATAGTCAATAAGACAGCTAAATTAAATTAGAAATTGTGGCTTACTGTTATTTTCTTCGGTTCCAGAGCTGAACAAATTATACAATATGTTGACTTTCTTCCACAAATGCAGCCAAATTTAATTCCAATTTTCATTAATTATTTTTTAAGCCAATTCCAGTGTACATTGGTCACAGATACTGCGATCATCATCTTTCTTTCTTTCTTTCTTTCTTTCTTTCTTTCTTTCTTTCTTTCTCTTTAATGGAAGGGGTACTACCTTGTACTGTACCTGGTTTACCTAATAAATGTATATTTGTATCATTTTGTAACAAAATGGACACACGGTTGTCAAGAAATCTTCATTAAAAGCACAAGCTTGTTTTTTAGAGACCTGGAACAAGCATCTCTGTAGTCTCAAGTCTCCAGCGCCCTGGGAGCTGCAACGCCATGATGTTCCCCACAATCTCATCAGGAACGGCTCTGAGAGAGGAGAAGGGGGACGAGGATGAAGGTTCTGCGCCTGAGCCGTGTGACAGACTAGGAGAGAACAGGAAAGGTGAGTTAATACCTACAGACCTCAATTACATAATATTTAACCTCTAGAAATCTCTAGACACTCCAGAAATCACTATGCATGTTTTATCTTAGGGTTAATCATCAGACTGGAGGAATTATACATTAATACATTTGAGAAAGTCATACTTGATTGGCATAATGTGTGTGTGTGTTTGTGTGTGTATTAGTTACCAGAGCGCAGCCTGAATCCAAGCCATCCACAGCCAAAGCAAATGGAAACGGCTCAAGTGACAACCAAGAGACTGATATTCCATTAGAAATTATGGAAAGGTATGTCAGACTGAATATGGTAGTAGAGTCACGATAAAGCAAATGTTTTTAAGCAAATATTTATTATTATCATTGTTTCATTAAGTTTGAGCTGAGAGTGAAGTGAAAGTGTTAAATATGATTGGATCATGTTTTCTTGTGTAAGTCATTTCCATTCTGAATTGTGCACATATAACTACCACCAGGGTGTTAGCACTGTCGCCTTGCACCGCCAGGGTCCAGGTTCGATTCCCGGCCAGGCTCGATTCCCGTCTCTGTGTGCATGGAGTTTGCATGTTCTCCCCTGCTTGGTGGGTTTCCTCCGGCTCCTCCGGTTTCCTTCCACAGTCCAAAGACATGTAGGTTAGGGTAATTGGTGTTCCCAAATTGCCCGTAGTGTGTGAATGAGTAAGTGTATGTGTGTGTGTCTGCGCCCTGCGATGGATTGGCACCCTGTCCAGGGTGTACCCTGCCATGTGCCCGAAGTCTCCTGGGATAGGCTCCAGGCCCCCGTGACCCTGAATACAGGATTAAGCGGTATAGATGATGAGTGAGTGAGTGAGTATGTTATAATAAGACACAATATGTGGACACATTTCCAAATTGTCACCAAGCACACAAACTGTTGAAAGCTCTCACATGTACAGGTTTTTGTGTGACACATTACAGTTTGACTCTACTGGAAATAAGGGGCCCAAAACAGGCAGATGACTTTGCCCTCTGGAAATGAAGTGAGGTCCATGAAGACATTCTCTGCTAAGGTTCAGTGCTCCAGTGACCGTGAGGACAAAGCATATGGTTCACACGCATCAAATCATTCACTGATTCGTCATGACTGTGAACCATCCTAAAGAGACCTCAGCCAAGATAGAAGAATTTCATTATTTTTCAGGACTCATTTGCCATCAGGGTGAAATATATAACAAACGTGTCCTAGTCAATGGAAAATCTGTTGCTAAGTACCGAATATGTCATGAAGTCTAGACTGATGTAATCGAAGCCCTTCAGAGTAAAGGTCAGTCTAATTCTGACCTAAAACCAGCTAAACTACTGCGAGATTCTAATAGAAAGCATTATACAGTAAAAAGAAAGTGCTTTACTGAGTTGAGAGCAGCATCAAAAGCACAACCTCAACTGGCACTGAAATCCAAAACCCTGCGGAGGACTGTGGCATTTGTCAGCACTGTGCCATATCATAGTAGGAAGCGGACAGTCTACACGCTGGCCTTTAGTGACCTGTTCTCTCAGAGTGTGCTGATTGAATAGACTTAGATTACCACTCAGTGGGTCGCTTGCTGACAGACCGATTTTTCAATTCACTACTTCATGAAGCTCATCAAGTATTTATATGCTTTAAATAATAATAATTATATACAGTATATCACTGAGGGCAGGGTGGCTTAGTGGTTGGCTCTGATGCCTCACACCTCCATGGTTGTTGCATGTTCAACTCTCAACATGCACTGCTACAGTAAGTGGTGTTTCCAATTTATTCACAGCGTTTGACTGAGTTGTAAGTTTGTTTGCACTTGTGCCCTGCATCCAGTCCAGGATATCTCTTGCCTTGCACCCTGAGATCTCCGGGATAGGCTTTAGACCCCCACAATGGAAAATGAATGAAACAACAAATGAATACATTTTTCCAGCTAATTCCTATTATTAATAAATTAGTAATAATTATTAAAAAAGTATGAAGTATTAGTCATTCAGTGTCTATACTGCTAAATCATGTACAGGATCAAGTAAGGCCTGGAGCATATTGCAGGGCACTAGGCAAGGTACATGCTGGACAGGATGCCAATCCACAAGCACATTCAGTACTAACAGTCTCGCTCACACACTAGGGGCAGTTTGGAACTGCCAATTAGCCTAAACTCTGCACTGCACACCCACCAAGCACAAGGAGAAACTGTGCAAATTCTATGTACAGAGACTCAGACCTTCAACATTGGAGTCGTGAGACCACTACGCCACCATACCACCACACATAAGTCTTACTTAATTATTATTCCTGGGGCCCCCCTTCTGTAATTATTGTATTTTTCTAAACATGAAAACCTGGCGAATTAATGCAGGTCATAATGATGAAGGTTGTACTGAAGTGGCCCAATCCCTCCTCTCCACTGGGAATGTCAAACTATTACTGTTCTGAGGAATTTGATTGACGTTTTTCCCTTTTCTTTCCTGTTTGGGATTAGGCATCCCTATCGCTCTGAAGTTTGCATACCCATGAATTTTGCATATCATTTACTGTAAGTTTTCCTTCATCTAACTAATTTTTTGAGACACAGAAAAAATATAAACTGATGGTCCTTTCTCTGTTAGTGGTGAAATGAACCTGCTGTTTCCGGGAAAAGCTCATCTTTGAGTTACTCCAATTTTTTTGCTCAAGTTCACTTGAACATGTTGTAAAATTTGTAATGAAATTATTTAGAACATCATCAACCTGACGAAAATCCTCTTCGATTTTAGACACCCTAAAGCTCCAAAGCCACCAGATGGCACCACAGAAAAAGTAGAAGTCAAACAAGAAGCTGCCTGTCCCAGTCCAGCATGCCTCGACCACACTCGAGCCGGACAGGTGAGTTAGCTCGCCTGAGCTGTGGCTCTTGAGCACGCACAAATGGTCCCCATGAAAGGGAAATTCTTAAATGCTCAGAATACTGTTCAGGGCATGTATTGTTTCCTAAACATTTTGCTTCCAGGAAAGGAGAAGCTTTTATTTGTCACATACTGTATCAATGATATGGACAAAAGTATTTGGCCAAACCTGTTTATTCTTGAATTTAGGTCCATACCAAGAGATCCTGGACAATGCTATGCTTCCAACTTTGTGGCAACAGTTTGGGAAAGGCCCTTTTCTATTCCAACATGACTGTGTGTCAGTGCACAAAGCAAGTGCACTGGGACTTGTGTTTAGAGACTGCAATGTGTTTACAGTGTTTGATGAGTTTGGTGTGGAAGAACATGACTGGCCCGCACAGAGCCCTGTGACCTCAACCCCCTCAAGCACCTTTGGGTTGAACTGGAACTGGAACCAGGCCTTCTCGTCCAATATCAGTGTCTGACCTCATAAATGCCCTACAGAATGAATGGGCATGTGTTTCCACAGAAACACTCCAAAATTTTGAGGACAGCCTTCTAAGAAGAGTGGAAGCTGTTAGAGCTGCAAAACCGAGGAGATCAACTCCATATTGACATACTGCAAGTCAATATCATTGCAAGTTTGGCCAAATACTCTTGTCCATATAGTGTACATTAAACCACTGTGAAATTTTCCGTTGATCCGAACTTGTTAGGAAGTTGGGGCCAGAGTGTGGAGTCAGCCATGGTACAGCGCACCCAAGGTGCTTATTGGTTAAGTGTATTTACTAATGCAGAAGGGCGGCACGGTGGTGTAGTGGTTAGCAGCACCGCCGCCTTGCACCTCCAGGGTTCGGGTTCGATTCCCGTCTCTGTATGGATATAGTTTGCATGTTCTCCCCGTGCTTGGTTTCCTCTGGGTACTCCGGTTTCCTCCCACAGTCCAAAGACATTCGGTTAGGTTAACTGGCATTCCCAAGTTGGCCGTAATGTGTGTGTATGTGTGTGTGTGTGCTCTCCGATGGATTGGCACCCTGCCCAGGATGTACCCCGCTCTGTAAGCTAAGTCTCCTGGGATAGGCTCCAGGCCCCCTGTTACCCTGAATACTGGATTAAGCGATATATATGATGAGTGAGTGAGTAAAGCAGAAGTTGTTCATTTTTAGTTTTAGTATTTGATAAAAATTTTATATATCATAGGATTTTTTTTTCATAATTGTTTAGTTTCTGAAGTTTGGATTAAAATATTAAATACAAATATTTTATATAAGGGCTGTACCAAAAGTAATGCAAAAGTGAGCATGACTTTTTATTAATGGACATACAGTATGTTGGTCAAATTGCACATGTTGCTAGAGTAACTCTTCCTCAATACATGCATTTGCTCCATTGTTGAACCCAATTATCGAATCCTCTTTGAAAATCCACTTTGTCACATTTGATGGTCTCTCGGACGGAGATGACACCACTAACAAGAGCAATGTGCACTGATGGAGGAAAGAGTTTAAAGAAGGTGAACCCAGCATTGCGAACTAACCATGCAGCAGCACAGCCCTAAATATACATAAATAATTACTAGAATTAAATAAATAAATATGTATTATAACTTAGATAAGTATTAAAATATAGATTAAAGGTCCATCCATATCATTTACAGCACGAGTCCATCTTTTATGTATTATATGTCCAAGGTGATTTATTATTTTTTTTATGTGTTTGTGTGTAGGAGCTATGCTACCTGTGTATGCAGCGAGCCCAGCGTAATGTGCCCCTGTATCTGGCAGAGGAAAGGCGCAGACAGGAAAAGGAAGAGGAGAAAGTCCTGCTGCGTGCTGAGAAACACAAAGATGAACAGTTTTTAAAAGGAGAACAAGTGAGTATTAGACACACAAATCGCCCGCCACACACATACAGTACATGTTCCTAATTAAGTCGTGTGATGCTTTAAGGCCAAGCAAGAACAGAAACGGCAGGACGATAAAAAGATGGCAGCATTTAATCTCGGGGTCGCTGAAACACTGAGGGCAAAGAATTCAACAAGGCCGTCCCAGTTTGAGGTGTGTCTTAGCAAAATAAACACACTCACACATTTAAACACATTTAGATTACTATCATTATGGGTCTCTCCTATTGCTTTAAGCATTCACGTAACTAAATATAATACATATAAGACAGTCCACAAAATAAACACAAAATATCTGAGGACTGGTCCCAAACACATCCTGAACTACTCGAACTATTAGACTGTCTGGTATCAAATCCCACACCACAGTCAGAGAGATCACACTTTTGCTTCATTCTGATATTGCATGTAAAGCTTTTGACCTTAAACCCCAACTCTGAGCTTCAACTTCATCTATTAATATGAATAAGTTTTACTCTATACTGTGCAAAAACGTTTGTTCCATTTTGGTGATAACATTTGTATTATGCTAACGCAACACACTATCCCAGGGCTCGTACATCTTTGGCAAACGGCCTGCCACTCCGCCCAGACTTCTGAAACAGAGGTGCTACATGAAAGAATTGAGAGAGCAGCTGACCCAGAGGAGGATAAACCACACAGAGAGATGCCAAGAACAGGAGCTTACTGAGCGGCTCCACCAAATCCAGCTAGCTGATGAGTAAGACTATGATCTGTGTGTTGCTTTGTCTAATATTCCTTCTTCTCTTTCTCATTTGCTAGACTGTTCTGAAAAGAGCAGAAGTAAGAGAGACACCAGACCAATTCAAAATCACATTGAAATGATCTGCCACAAAATATGTGCCCTAAACAAAGCAGTTCAAGGAAATATTAGAGTGTGTGAGTCGGAAGTTATTTATACCCCTGGCAAATTCTGACTTAAAGTTACTTTTATTCAACCAGCAGGTTTTTTCTTTAGATTAGAAATGACACACGCGTCTCCCAGAAGACAATAAGACGATGTACAAGAGGCCTCATTGTGGAAAAAAAAATATTACTCAGCTTTTATTTACATTTGAACGAAAGGGGGCATGTCCAAAATTATTCATACCCTTCTCATAGGCTCATAGGCTTCTCATGGCTATTACAGCAATCAAACCCTTCCTATAATTGCTGACCAGCTTTTTGCATGTCTCCACTGGTATTTTTGCCCATTCATCTTTAGTGATGAGCTCCAGTTCTTTCAGGTTGGAGGGCCTCCTTGCCATCACCTCCACAGATTCTCAATTGGATTCAAGTCAGGACTCTCAAGTCAAGTCAAGTCAAGTCAAGTCAAGTAGGCTTTTATTGTCATTTCAACCATATACAGCTCAGTACATGATGAAACGAAACAACGTTCCCCCAGGACTAAGGTGCTACATACAACATAAATTAACCAAAAAACAAACTAGCTAACTAAGAACCTAATTAGCTGACTGGATGACTAGCTTAAAATAATGCTGATACAGGATACAAAACAGACTTTTGTCATGGTGGAATTTGAACACATCTTTTGATCTGGAATCAAAGTAATCAAAAGAATAAAGGCGTTTAAATCAACACGCTAATTGAACTAGTTGTCGTAGCTCAGTGGCAAAAAAATTGCAACCATTCCATAACTTTCAGAGAACTCGTCCTTTCACAGGTACCATTACAGGATGTTAAACGCACACAGGTGCATGACTAGGGGCAGTGAAGGTAGTATTCTGTACCACAATGTTGGTAAAGCTCTAAGAATGTACAGTGCCTTGCAAAAGTATTCATACCCCTTGAACCTTTCCACATGTTGTCAAGTTACAACCACAAACATAAATGGATTTTGGGGGGATTTTATGTGATAGACCAACACAAAGTGGCATATAATTATGAAGTGGGAGGAAAATGTTGAAGGAAAGCCATAAGAATTCCTATTTGCAGATGGGACAATCCACATGGAACCACAAAAGGGACTTCTTATGGCTTTCCTTCAACAATGGCTCCCTTCCTGCCACTCTTCCATAAAGGCCAGACTTTTGAAGTGCACAACTAATAGTTGTCCTGTGGACAGATTTATTTTATGGATCTCTGCGGCTCCTCCAGATTTACTATGGGCCTCTTGGCTGCTCCTCTGATTAATGCTCCTCTTGCCCGGCCTGCCAGTTTTGGTGGACGGCCATGTTGTTGTAGGTTTGCAGTTGTGCCATACTCTTTCCTTTTTTTTTTTTTTTCTTCCTTAAAATGTTTGAAAGCTTGGGATATTTGATTTATAACCCAAGTGCTTTACACTTCCCCACACCTTTTTCTCTGACCTTTGTGTTGTATTCCTGATGCTTCATGATGCTGTTTCTTCATTAATGTTCCCTAACAAACCTCTAAAGGCTGAGAGATTAAATTACACACTAACAGGTGAACAATTTCCTAATTAGGAAAAAAGTGGCAATTGGTTCCACTGGATTTTAGTTAAGGGTATCAGCACGCCATATTTTTAAGATTTTTATTTGTGAAGAAATTTTTGCGGTTTTAACGTGACAAAATGTGGAAAAGTATACAAGGATACAGTGGCACTGTATATAAGGATGTGTGGTTTAGTAATGGCGGTGTTGTGTTTCTCCAGGTGTGCTAAACTGAAAGCGCATGAACTTGTACAGAAAAAGGAAAACATGAAGAAGCTCCAAAAGGCTTTAGATATCCAGGTATGGGAACTGGAATAGGTTTGGTCAGCAAATATTGTTAAATGTACTGTATATGTAAGAAAATTAGCTGGACCATTTAATTGGCACACATTCTGTACAGCAATTACACTGTGTCTACAACTAGCATTGTACTGTATATGCAGTGTTCAATCTAAGGGATGTGGAGAAGTGTTGCATATTCATGGTAAAAAAGTGTTAGAAATTCTGTATTATTTCCTTAATATGCATAGACTTCAATACACTTATTTAATCATCATTATGTCTGATGTTCTGTATACACACTCAGCTGGAACACCGGAATCCAGGCCTCCCTGCACGTCAGCCTGACTCGGTTGGCCCTGTGTTTGGGGTGAGGGATAGTGCCCCGGCTTTGCTCTCCGAACAAAAACAGAGAGCACAAAAGGTTCGTGAAGAGCAAATAAAGGCAGCGAGCAACAAGAGGAAGGAGGCGCTGTTTAGCCGGCTGAGCGAGCAGAGAAAGGAAAGAGACATGCTGCAACGCAACCAACAGCAGTGAGTGAATACAGCCTGAAAACAAAGACAGTCATTGCAGCAAGACAAACAAACACATTTGATTGTGAGAATAACTTTTTGTTCATAAATTAACAGTTATAAGAGTAAAATCTTGCTTTATTTCTCTATATAATCCCCTGCTACACTAATGCACTCATCCCAGCATCCCACTAGTGTTTGGATACCATTAAGGTAGAAAGTTTTCTCGGTATGCCAGAGCCATGATCGGAATGCCTGCTTCAGGTCTGAAATCCTTTAATGGCCCAGATTAGTGCAAATGGCTTGTAGCGAGGTCAGGACTGTATGAGGGATGTGGCAATAACTCCGTGCTCAGTTCCTGTAATGAGCAAAGTGGTGCCGTGGGCAGTGTAAGATCATGCAAAAACAGAATACCTTTAGTGATCAAACCAGGCTGCTTTTTTGGAGCTCCGAGCCACCTCGTCATTCATGCACCTGAGACCTTCTTTAAAATGCTTGCACCATTCAGATGCTTGGTGAAGAGTCTCATCACCGTACTGTAAATGTCAATCGGTTTTTCATCTTTATTAAGAAGAAATCTCATCACAGTCCCGGATTGACTTGAACGAGCCTTCATTAGTAATGTGATTAATTAATTATTTTTTATTTTTTATTTACATAAACACCATTTTGGGGAACAGACACATAATAGATCTGCCATAACAGTCTGCTACAGGGATCCAGTCGCAAAGTAGGAATGTAACGGACAGAATCATATTTGTGCTTCATTTATTGACATCATACATGATAGATAGATAGATAGATAGATAGATAGATAGATAGATAGATAGATAGATAAAATGTGCATGTGTGTGTGTGTTAAATGTGTGTGGGTTATATTCATATGTTGACTCTTACATACATGGATTTAAACATATGCAAGTTAAATGCAAGTTAAAGAGCTTAGAAATATTTTAATCTGTGTACATAACATATTATCACCAATGACAAAATATAAATATATAAGCCCTTTCACATGCATAGATAATATGTTTGCTTTAAAACCATGGACGTAAGAATCAACATATGAACATGACAGGAAATAAGACAACGTGGGCATAAATATGATAGCATCATTTAGTTTGGCACATTGTTAACCTTCCCTGACGCTTGACAATTCCTTCAGGATCAATAAACTATCCATCCATCCTTCCATCCATATTTATGTACGTCATGGATTTAAAGCAATCATCATGGATATCAAAGGCTCATTTATGCCTCTGGAGAGCCTGTCTAGAAAATGCAATGTAGCACAAATTACGAAAAGATTTCATTTAGGCCTTGAAAAGAACTTATCGGAATACTCGGTGCATTACTGATTGCTGTGTTTAGTTGGCAGAAAAATACAAGGTTGTTCATCCGGCTTCCAAATTCCTAAGATTATTATCCCAACCGTGGAATAATGTGCTGAACAAACAATTCTGATCCATGGAGAACCCACCTCGCAACGTAGAGCACTTAAATAAAGTCCTGGTGCCAGATACCATAGCACACCTTCAGAAGTCTTGTGAAGTAATGCCCTGAGGGGTCAGAGTTTTCAGTGGCACAAGGGGTACCCAAAACCTAGGTGGTTTTAACATTAGTGCTTTTAATGTTCAGACAGATCGTTGTGAAAGGGCAGGATATTATTGTATACATTCACAATGTTGCATAAAGTAAGTACAGTCTGGAAAGTGTTCATATCAGACTAGGCTCATTACCAAGAGGCTTACAGTTTATCCAAATTAATTCAGCTATGATCTAAAGGAAAATAAAATTCTTTCACAACGAGTTCATTTACATTCACCCAGAAGTGAAGATATAAACTGATACAGTTGATATATTCTTGGGGGAAAAAAAATTCTCAGAAACATAAGAAATCATTTAGCAGTCAGTGCATGTGTGTATTTTGTTTACTTTGCGTCCAACAATCATATACAGTTCCAGATGTAAGAGGAAACTCTGCATTTTTTAATAATTTTTGAGCCAGCTGTCAACACTATTCCTCACTGGGAACTGTGCTTTTTTTCAGATAAATTAGGTAATATTTACCAGGAAGAGGTTTTTGTAGGTTTTCAAAGGTTATTCCTGTTAAACTCCACCCGAAACCATTTGTAATATAAAAAGAACTGACTTGGCCAATTTTTTTCTCAGATTTGCAGTGAGACTCATTGTCAATCTCATATTTCTGTGCTTGGCAGACTGATAGCAGATCGGATCTCCCGTTATGAGAGGCTGAGGGATTTGAGGACTTCACTGGAAGACACTTGGTCTCGCAGCGCTGGCCTGAAACACTTCCGAGACCTTGAGGAGAGAGCTTTCATTAGGTGGGATAGAAAAAAAAAGAATATTTGATTGAAAAAAAAAAAGTCCTTGGAAGGTTTAGCTCTGAAATGAAGCATAATTTTTTTTTTTTTACAAACCTCCACATAGATTATTTTGCACTTTTATTCTTCATGAAATTGTATGGTTTTTAATTATTTATTTATTCAACCTTTACCTTTATACAACAGTATTGTTGAATCTGAAATCTGATAGGTCAGAAGGTGTTGATTTATTTTCTAAAGCACCTTAACCAACCAGGACCTGTTACTTCACCCAATACTTTACTCAGTCATGTAACATTTTCTATTGTTTTTACTGTAGTTACTAAATAGCTCATAGAAGGGCAGCAGTGGGTTAGATGGTCAAGGTTCTGGTTTGCTGATCAGAGAATCGGCGGTTCAAATCCACTGGGAGTTTGCCACTGTTGGGCCCTCGGGCAAGACCCTTAACCCTATGCCCATATATAATACCAGGCCACTGGAGAGGCAGAGAAATGGAGAGGACATAGCATGTGGATAACTGAGTTTTCCAGCCAACAGTGATATCAGTGTCGCTCAATCCACCGAATCATTGGTTTTCTGATCTTTAGCATGTGTTTGTATTCGCAGGTCGGGTGGCAGGCTGCTGATGGATCAGTGTGAACAGTACCGCCGCTGTTTCCAGTGCAAGAGAAAAACCACCAACTGTGGCGAGAGCAACATCTGGAAGGACTCACACTACATCCCTGGCTCCCGTCTCATGGTGTAGCCTCTTCTACCTCTACTCCAGAATAAAGTAAAATACGTGACGTTTTCACAAACTTGAATATATATGTGTAGATGCTGAAGCCTCTGCTCTGATTTCCTCACACTAAAAATCATAAAGATATAAATGTCTATTTTGTCATTCTTTTAATAGCACAATATTAAAAGGTCACATAGTGAAAATAAAATCTGGATTATTTTACACTTATTTTAAACATGTTTTACAGAAGCACAAAAGAGCATTTATCAGTAATGAAGTAGTAATGATGCATTAATGCAAAGCTCCTGGAGCAAAAGAAAATAATGAAGCATATACATAAAAAATTAATAAAAACTCGGAATCATATATAAATAAATAGTAATAGTTAAGTATTAACATAATGATTTGCAATATTAATAAAGATCATTTATGTTAATAACAGTCTTTTTACACAAAGCGTACTGAAAAATTGCTGAGGAATATTCACTTCAGGACCTGCTGTCAAGGACAAATAATCAAACCTGGAATGATTATTTTTCTGCATATGTTTAATTCTTATAGCCTAATATGTGATTCACTCATCTCACTGGAAGAGGAAGCAGACTGAAAAGGGGCCTGGTCCTCATCTGGGAGACATTGGATAGTCATGAGTCAATACTCCTCCACACATGCATAAGTACAATACAGTACAATACAGTACAGTACAGTACATTCCAATGTTTTTTAAAAAGTAAAGTGCAATTAAATGAATACTAAATACGACATGGCCATACTTGTACATTGACAATGGCTACTATTAAAAGTGCTATTTAAATACAACTGAAGTTAATTAAATTGAAGAAAGGTGCGAACAGAAGGAGCCAAGTTCACTGGTATCTCAGGCAGCAGGAACAACATCAGAGAAAGAAACCAAGAGTTTTGCTTTTGTCTGAGTGGGACTCCAATAGGACTAGCTGTCACCTTTTTAAGAGAAACACTTACCTCCTCCTGTAGTTTTCTTTATTCTGGGTAACACAAAAACATACAAGACATTATATTGTGTACATCCAATTTGGGGGGTTCGACCATACATGGGTGTACAAGTTCTTTGCCCAAATAGCCTGGTGGGGGCGCTGTGTTGGATCAGAAAATTGAGGCTCTAGGTTGCTGATCAGAGTGCTGGGGGTTTGAGCCTTTTTAGACCATTACTGGGTTGCCACAGTTGGGTCCTTGGGCAAAGCCCTTAACCCCTACACCCACATATAATACCCAGCCACTGAGATGCAGGGCATCCTTAGTGCCAGTCCCAAGCCTGGAGAAATGGGTGAGTAGAGGCAGGAAGGGCAAGAACCTGCGGAATGAATGATCTGATGAGTCACTCTGAAGAAGGGAAAAAATCCCATGGAGAAAAGTCTATATATATTTTGTTCAAATTTGGTTTAGACCTGCGGGTATTGGAAAGGAGAAATATTTGTAGTATTGTTTAAATAAGTTTTAAACTGTCTTATTTAAATTATATTATTACTCTATAATTTGAGTTAATCTACATTGGTTCCAAAAATGCTTTCATATTCTACAGTAAATGGTTTTTATTAATGCTGCAAATGATGGTATGAATTAACAGCATGACTTCACACAATGTCAATACTTCAGCTTTATTAATGTCAGCCTATACTTTATATGACCCAGAGGCTGCTAATATATAACATATGCTTCATTATTCCTTGAATATGAATTAGTCAATATATTACAGTAGTTCATCATTATGAAATTAGAGTTAGCTGAATATTTGTGGACCTTACGGCAAGATGTCTCATTTATAAGAAGTTATAATCATTTGGTGTTTTAGGAGAACCCTCTTTGTCTTTGACCTATATACAGTAAAAAACAAAGTTACAGTTTAGAAGATTTCAGATGGCAGACAGAAAGCAGGCACTGGCATGGACCGGCAGGCATGCTGAGGCTATTTGGTGCTTACACAGCAGCGGCAAAAATTTGCTCTGGAATGCGACCCTTAGCGTGTGTGTGCATGCATTATTGTTCTTTATCTGCATGTGCGGTATGCACTGAATATATTTCCTCTCCACTAATCAAAGATTACAGCAAGGACATTTGATGATGTTTATTTTACCATCATGATATGACAGTTTGTGGGTTGGCCAGCATTGCTGATTTTATTGTGCAGTTTGTACGTGTTTGCGTGTCTGACATAGAGACGTGGGAGTGGGAGAGTGCTAGAGGGTAAAAAGCCTAATGTGAACGTGTGTGTGCAATTATATGTTGCTAGATAATCCTAAACAGTCCTCTCGGTGGAAATAAACATTGCATTTAAAACTATCTTCCATTGTAAACACGAAGCTGCATTCTCGGGTCATCATTCCAGGGAAAATTCTATTGAATAATCATGGTCACTCACTGGGTTTGAGAGATTAGTGGTGATCTGTATTGGTCAGGGTAATTGTAATAAAATATAATGCAAAATATATGTAATGTTTTAAATGTAGCTAATCTAATTCCCTATCGAGAATTACAATTGTGTTACCAAATGTGCAACGATCTATTTGGAGGATTGTAGAGAATTGTAAGGCCTTTGTAATGAAAAAGCTTTTTGTCTTTATATCAATACTAACCACATATTTGTTTTAAAGTAATCACATGATCTATAATGAGTGAGGGATAATCAAATTTTAAAAATTGCACAAAGTTGAAACTAAGCTACAGCATTGTTAGAATAGGGAAACTTTTATTAGGCATTTGCTTAGTGAATATACAACATATACAGTATCAGAATAGGTCAGAATAAGGATACAGACTCGATTGTGGAGATAAACCTACCACAGTGCACTAGGATGGAGCTTTTAAATCGGTTCTCTCTAAAGCGACACATTAAGTGTTGTTTGACTCTTTAGAAGCATGAACAGTCAAACTGTATGGTTTTTACCATCCTCTCAAATCTCACGGTTTTGCCGATCCGCTTTATGGTTGAATTTTTATTTACATTCTACGCTAAAGTAACAATGGGCATCCATTCTACAAGGGGTGTTCAAGTCAACCAGGGACCGGTGATTCATTTTCCATGAAACCGATTCAAGCACAGATGAGACTGATGATGAGACTCTTAGCCGCAGCAAAACATCTGAATGGTGCAGTCGTTCCCATGAACATTCAGCAATTGGAACTGCCTCAAGGAAAAAACATCCTTGTTTGATTACCAAATACGTTTAGTTTTTGCAGGACAATGCAGGACCGCATACTTCCCACTATACCATTTGCACGTTAGAGAAACTCGGCTGGGAGTTATTGCCACATGTTTGGGCTATTAAAGGAGTTCCTGGGAGGCCACCGTCTCTGACGTAAGGCAGGCAGTCCGATCATTTCTACCAATAGAATCATTTCTATTCAAGCACTAGAGAAACACTGGGATAAGTGCCTTAGGAATTATATTTTCTGCACAATCAAAATGTCTGGTGTGACTTGAACATTCGTCATATGCGAAATAGCGATTATTAATGTGGATTATGTTGCATGGTGGCTTAGTGGTTAACACTGTCACCTTGCACCTTCAGGTTCTGGATTCGATTCCCGCCTCATGGTCTGTGTGCTTGGTGGGTTTCCTCTGCGTACTCCGGTTTCCTCCCACAGTCCAAAGACATGCAGATTAGGCTAACTGCCGTTCCCAAATTGCCGGTAGTGTGTGAATGAGTGTGTGTGTTTTCAAAAATATTTAGTGACATTTTGAAGAGAGATGTCATTAAAGATCATTATAAACTCTTTCTAAAAAGTGCCTTCGTATTCATAGGCAGTAATTGACCCTGCCGGTAAAATAGGGAACAGATGGCGATACACCCCAGAGTGTGTGACAGTGTTTTTCTCATTTTTCGTAACTCCCTTCACACCGCATTTTCATTAAACCTGCTGAAACCCCAAAACCCTCTCTGCACCGAGCAACACCTACAGTACCTTAACCTCCTAAACTCATAAATGGTTCCATACTTCTAAACTCTTACATACAACAGGGTTCCTCAGGGGTTATATAGTAAAGGCTTTAACTCTACATAGGACTGTGACAGTACAAACCATTTGAGTATTTAATTTAGTTAAGCCAATCAGAAAATGGTTCTTTATGTGTGCCACTAAAATGATGTTAGTTATTATATTCTCTAATTCCACAAAGCCTATACTGTATACAGTCTTTAAATGTGTAATTAAAAGTCAGCTTTTTTTTTTTGGTCAGTTTTGTTATTTCATTTTAAATGACCTTAAGAAATATTGACCCCCTTTATAGAAAAAATAGGAATAAAATGTCCTATTCAGTCAATAGAATTTTTGTTCCAACAAACAGTTTTCCACCCTGCCACCAGAGGGCACCCTCCCCTGAGTTCTAAAAAAAAATCATTATTTGTTCATTCTATTTCCAGCTTAAAGATCAGAAAAACCATATTAACACAAAGCCTGGCTGTCCGTTTAATGCCATTAAGTTCTGAACCTTTTGTACTTGACAGCCATTCCATGAGTGACCTTGCCTAGTTTTTCATTAAACATTAAAACCACATGGACACAAAGCCTCGATGGCTTTTCACTCTTGTGCAAGTTCCAAGCCTTTTGTTCTTGACATGTATTCCATGCATGACCTTGCCTCTTAGTCTCTCGATTTCTCTTGTTTTGGATTGAGCACACTCATATGTCCACCATTATAAAAGGGTGTGTGCACTTATGCAGTAAGATTATTGTGCATGTTTTCTGTTTTTCTCCTAAAATGCTATTATTTGTTTTTCACTTGAACTTTGTTGTTTTCCATATCACGCTGATGATTTATCTTGGTTTAAATTTTTAATTTTCATCACTAAATCTTTTGCGATTTTTAGGGCCCAAGAATTATGACATCAGCTTTATTACGTCATAGTGTGTGAGGGCCCTCTTGTACTTTTTTTCCAGCATGTGGGGTTATTTGGGGGTCTTTGGTCAGAAACTTATTATCAGACAGGTTGGAATCTGCTTCCATTAGGATGTCTGAGAGTCTGGGCCCAGGGTGGTGAAACAACTTTCACATGGTATGTCATGGGCTCTACTTAACAGAAAGTCGGTTATTTTGGGTCATATGCAAATTGCAACCAAAGGAATCTGATACAATCTTTCTAGGAAATTTATATGACCGCCACCAAACCAGGCCTATTTGATCTCAAGACATTGAGGATGCAAAATTGCAGAGGAATTTTTTTTACATCTATCTCTAACGGGTCAGCCGTGACGATGCCTTACAAGTATGTTCAGTGGAAGTGGTTAATAACTTTCTGTGTGACATTATATTGAGTGACATCATATTGAGTGACATCACATTGAGTAACATTATAATGTGATCCTGTTTTTCCAGCATCCGTGGCTTTTTGGAGGCCTTAACATAAAATTCCCCTTTTCTACACACTCACACATCACAAATGTTAACACTCACACACATCTCTCTCTCTCTCTCTCTCTCTCTCTCTCTCTCTCACACACACACACACACACACAGACACACACACACACACACACACACACACACACACACACACACACACACACACACACACACACAAACACACATCACAAATGTTAACACACAGACTCACAAAGCACACACAAACACATTCACTCATCACACACACACACACTGATGTACTCCCATGACACATACAAATACACTAATACACCCAGGTCACACACAAAAAAAACACACACACACCAAAACACACACACACACACACACATATAAACACAAATAAGGCTCTTTGGAGGTCTTAACATGTACAAAAATACACGGGTAGTCTGGCGCATCTGAAGTGGTGATTGGGGTGATGGCGGAAGGTGCTTGGGCCCGTTCATCAACTACTGTATATTCCAAATTCTTATTTTTACAGATATGATCTTTTATTGATTACAGAGGTCTCAAAGCAGTTACTCTCAAGTAATGTTAACACAAATGCAAATAGCAGAAAAGGCAATAAATGCAAAACCACCTCCAGCCATTATGAATATCTTGTCATGCCTTATGACCGTGGGCGTGTTCCCAGGTTTTTCTTAGTACAGTTCTGGGAGAGTGCTGGAAAACATTTTCATTGTGATATTATAATAAACGAAAGAATGAATGTCAGGTTCTCAGTATGTCAGTTTTTCAACCATCTTTCAAGCTTCTAGGCAACATCCTAAAACAAAAAAGTGTAGGCTTTGTGAATTTCTATTGTCACTTCATCAATGTTTTCCGCTCCATTGTTGAAATCCCTTCTGAAAGGCAAACTCAGAGCCATTATGTTATTCTAGATCTTTTATGGAACAATAGACCCAAGCTGCATTTCTTTTGGTCACCCAGGAGGCACTGGTTAGGAAGAAGCTGGACACCCATTTCTCATCCTGATCAATCACCGAAACCTTGGATATGTCTGAAAAGTCTGAAAAGTACCTAAATTCACAACAATCCTGATGGACGTGTATTTTCCCTTGATTCAATGACCGATAGTCCTGGACACAAGAAATTAAAAGCAGATGCTCCATCCTGTTTTCATGATTATGCTCAAATCCCCCCAAAAAAGCACACATTATACTTTAACTGTCAAATGCGATATCATAAAAAGCAGGTGCGCCTAAATTAATGATCCCACGAGAGAAAGTCTGTGGATTAGACATCATTCTAGAGAATGTCATTAACTGGAACCTCTGGCAAGCTACTGAAGACCCTGATCGCATATCCTAGTTGATTACTATTACCGAGCTTCCCGTTTAAAAGGTAACAGCACCATCATAACCACAGTTTTCTAAAGCCAATGTTTTCGTAGACTGTCTTCCAAAGCTCACCACAGTCATGTTTAAAGAGATATATTCCATATTATGCAGAGGTCAAAAATGAACCACACCCACTACTACAACCCAGGCAGACTATCTATGCTACCTGAAACAGAAACCACAATCTCAAGAGTTAAGTCTGCATTTTATTTCTCCTTTTAGACAAATGAACCTAGTTACTCTTTATGCTTAAACCATACTATTGGATACCTGGTGCAATAGGAGGACTATAAATAAGCAGGTCATTCCAGGGGTAATTTTTTTTCTCCTGCTCTCATCCGTGACCTCTACAAACCTGGAGTGCACTAGCTCCTTAACATCTTTTGTTTATACCATCATATACCAGTCATTACCTGTAACCTTGGTCTTGCACCCAAAAGCATTCGGTGATAATGAGGGAACTTTCCAGTCTTATTATTTTTCAAAAATCTAAAGAATTTGCTCATTTATATTAGACCAAAATTAAGATAAATAGAAAATGAAAACCATCCTAGCTGAAAGGTTTGCTGCTTGTGTACTTGGTTATAATGTTTAAAATATGAGGGTGAGTCAAAAATGATCCACATTCTGCGTGTAGAATGTATTTTAATGAAATTTAACGAAAAGACAAATACATAATTTTTCGACTTTCAGTAATCTCATTGCTTTTCAATACATTTTGTCCATCTGTCAACAAGCTATTTGTATTCCATCACAAAAATGTTTTAGGCTAAACTGCAAGCCAGGAATGCACCGCTGTCTTCACTTCTTCCTCAGAGGGACCAAAGAGGTAAAGGTCTGATGGAGCGATGATCAGGACTATAAGGAGGATGTTTTAACCCCTCAAAACAGTCACAGTGTGGGCAGAAGTCTGAGAATGCACATTGTCATGCTTTACATTTACATTTAGGCATTTGGCAGAGTGACTTAGAAAGAGCGCTCTACAGTTTACATCATTGGATAGATCCTGGCACTGTGTTACTAGGTTAATAACTAAATACCATCAGTCAAACACTGTTGGGAAGGTTTTTTTTTTTTTTTTTTTTCAATGAAGGGGGTCGATCAGGCCAAGTACTGAATAAACAGATATATCTTAAGTCATAGTTTAAAGATTGCCAGAGACTCAGCTGTACGGACATCTAGAGGAAGTTCATTCCACCACTTAGGTGCCAGAACAGAAAAAAAGTCTAGATGCTGTGCTGGAGGATCTGACAGAATGTAGTACAGTGCAAAAAGTCTCATGTGATTAGAGATGAGTTTTTGGCTTTGTAGACAAGCATCAGCTTGAATCTGATGTGGGCAGCTACAGGAAGCCAGTGCAGAGAGTGGAGATGTGGGGTAGTGTGGGAGAACTTAGGAAGGTTGAAAACGAGACGCAGCTGCTTTCTGGATCAGCTGCAGAAGACGAATGGTGGATAGAGGCAGAACTGCCTCTGTGATCAGGCAAGATCACAACACCCTTGGATAGCAGTTTCATTTGTTTAGGCTTCATCACTTCAATAAGCATCTGACTGTAACAATCGCTGTTGATTGTTGAACCTTTTCCATGATAATGTTCCAATACTAGCCCTTGAATTGTCCAGCTGATGTGATGAATCCAGGCTCTTAGTGATCTCCTCACCAGTATGATTCCCTTTCACCTTCCCTAGAGTATCAGTCCAAATTTTTTTTTTGTAGATATCCAAACATAGTGCACACATTCTTTGATCAATAATGGCACCAGGTACACCATCAGACCACTAAAAAGAATCACTGCACACTGCTCTTTTTTCATGCAAATCACAAATGAGGCATCCATTTTTGCTCGCATCACAATTACAAATACACTAATGTAACACGTTCACACCTGCACAGCAGTGACTGGGGAGACAGGAGCCTTGAACTGAAAGCTACTGTATGATAAGACTTTTTTTTTAATATAGTTTTAATACAACTAGAGTGCGGATAATTTTTGACTCACCCACGTATAATTCCTCTTCCAGTAAAAACTGGGAATATGGCTAAATGAAGCAGAACAGGAGTATGGTGTTCCACTTTCCCAGGACACCAGATCAAATTGATATCCCACATTTACTGGACGGTAATTCTGTCTCCAGATGTTCTGGCACTGGGCCTCTGTCCACTCTCCCAGTAACCAAGCACCCAGGACCGTATCCACAAAACTCCACTACAAACACGTTTACACCACCTTGGCAACTGTGGATTATATTTACATTCGTTCATTTAGAGATCTTTAAACTACAGATTAAATTTTCACAAGAGGCCATAAGCAAAAACATGGGGTAGTTAATGAAGAGCTGGAAGTGCTGGTCATGAAATACAAGCATGCGACTCTAAATAATAACTCTAATTAGCAAAAGCGAGCTAGTTACACATTGTGTCATGAATCAATAAGTAACAGAACGACAAAATAGGAAATCTTTTTTTTTTTTCACACACTTATGTACAATTCAGTATTTATGTTGGTTCAGAACATTCAGTCACTTTCGGACTAGATGGCAGATCTGACTCATCTGGCTGCTTAACAGTTGTTTCCCTCCAGAAGGTCACTGGTGACAGCATAGTGCAAAGACTTCAGTGCCAAATATAGTCAAAGAACTTAAACAATAAATCAGAACACTAAAGCACAGCTTGGTCTGAAACATCATGGGAAGTTACAGACTGTACATTAATACACATTTTCCCAGGATAAGTACTTTTTAAACTGAAGCTCATGTACTATAATCACCCAAGACATTTCCTGCCTGTTTAAAGTTTGCTTCCTAGGCCTTGCACTGGTTCTCTAAGGCTAATGTTAGTAATAAGTCAATGGGCTTTCCCTCATTCCTGAATTTGATCCCAGACTGGTGCGATCTTGTGATTGTAGAAAATCAAACAGCCTTTGTCAGAGTTTGGTCCAGAGAAATCCTAAGCATTAAAAACATTTTGAGAATGTTGGAAATTTTGAAATGTTATCACTGACTAAACAAGATTGGAGTTGTTCATGGTATTGTATCAGTTCAGACATTATTTGGGAGTGAATTGGATATGGCTTGTGGGTGGGTTTTATCATGCTGTTGTTTTAAGTAAATATTAAGACAACATACGCAATGTATTTTAGTTCTCCTTGGGACCTTCTGATTAGTAATCCAACCCCTTAACTGCTGAGCTACCCCTGGCCAATACAACCCGCAGAAAACTATTGGACAATAGTAAAGAAAGGAGTAGAAAGGCAAGAAACCGTCATGATCTTTAGGAAGACAATTTGGGAACTCCGATTATCCTAATCAGTCTTTGGCTTAGAGGAAACCTAAACACCTGGAGAAAACCCACCAAGCACAGGAAGAACATGAAAACTCCATGCACACAGACCAGGGAAGGGAATCAAAGCCGGACCCTGGAGGTGCAAAGGGACAGTGCTAACTACTAAGCCACCGTGCCGCCTTTAGGACATTATTAAGGATCAAGTATTGATTGATGTACAGTATAGAAATTTACTCAATCACTTGCTCATCATCTATACCACTTTATTCTGTATTCATGGTCACAGGGGGGCTGGAGACTATCCCAGGAGACTTAAGGCATGAGGCAGGCGCCAATCCATCGCAGGGCGCGCAGTCATCCACACACTATGGGCAATTTAGGAACGTCAAATGTCTTTGGACTGTGGGAAGAAACCCACCAAGCATGGGGTGAACATGCACACTTCATGCACATAGGCCCGAGGAGGGATTCGAACCCGGACCCTGGAGGTGCAAGGAGACAGAGCTAACCACTAAGCCACTGTGCAGATTTAAGGACTTCATTAAGGACTAGGTAACTTACATTACATTTGGGCATTTTGTAGACACTTTTATCCAGAGTGGCTTACAAAAGTGCTTTGTAGTTTTCATTATTGGATAAATCCTTACACTGGCTTACTGGGTTACTAACCAAGTACCATCAGTCAAACTGGGAAGTTTAATTTTAACTTCATTGGGGATTAGCCCAATGAAGAACTGAAGAAACAGATACTGTATGTATTAAGTCATTGTTTAAAGATTGCCAGAGAGTCAGCTGTACGGACATCTAGAGGAAGTTCATTCCAAACTTACTGTAGGTGCCAGAACAGAAAAGAGTCTAGATCCACATCTTCCTTGAGCCCTGGTGATGGAGATGGTGGAAGCAGCCGAGCAGTGCTGGATGATTGGAGGGGACATATTGCAGTGCGATGTATGATGTATGGTGCTGCCTCTACCTAGGCCGTTTTTGGCTTTGTAGGCAAGCATCAGGGTTTTGAATTTGATGCGGGCAGCTACAGGAAGCCAGTGCAGAGAGCGGAGAAGTGGGGTAGTGTGGGAGAACTTGGGAAGGTTAAAGATGCGACATGCAGCTGCGTTCTGGATTAGCTGTAGAGGACGAATGGAGGACAGAGGCAGACCTGCCAGGAGTGAGTTGCAGTAGTCCAGTCTTGAAATAACACGGGACTAAACAAGCACTTGAGTGGCGAGTATTGATTAGCAATTGAATTGCAGAAAAACACCAATTTCTTAAATTATTATTTTGATTGTCATTATTAAAAAAATATTTAAATGCCATTCAAACATTGAATTTCACTTTTGTTTTAATAGTTTTGGTCACCACTGGCATGCACACACATTTACTTTAACACTGGTAACATGCACACACACATTTACATTAAGAGAGCATCTGAAACTCCATACAGACAGTAGCCCAAGTTCAGGTTCTGGTCAAGGTGTGAGATAACAATGTCAATGAACTTTACTCACTCACTCACTCACTCATTGGCTTTATACTGTGTACAGGGTCGCAGGGGGCCTGGAGCCTATCCCAGGGGACTTAGGGCATAAGGTAGGGTACGCTGGACAGGATGCCAATCCATTGCAGAGCACACAAACACTCACTTATACACTACAGACAATTTGGGGAACGCCAATTAGCCTAATCTGCATGTCTTTGGACTGTGGGAGAAAACCGGAGTACTCGGAAGAAACCCACCAAGAGAACATGCAGACTTCATGCACTCAGAGGCAGGAATCAAACCAGGACCCTGTAGCGGCAAAGCACTAAGCCACTGCGCTGCCTCACTGAACCTTATTTCAATTCAAATGAATTAAATGTTTTCTATCTTCATATGCTAACCAGTTTGGTCGTACTTGAGACATAATTAATTGAATATTTGGCTGACCAGCTCTTGTTGCTTCATTATTTTACATGCAAGAGACTTAAAATTTCTTCCACATACCATTTTCCTCTGGAGTCTGTTCCTGCTGTCTGTCTGTCCATATGATGACTGAAGAAAAGCAGGATACCTTTAAGCCTTTAAGTCAAATTTCACAGTGGACTGATGAACACTCTTTATCATTAAGATAAATTGGAAAAGTCATCAGGAATAACCACGATTTATAAACTCAGCCTGGTCCTGGACGACCCCGTTTGTCCTACACGCTTTAGTGATTTCTCACCTCCTATAACACCCAATTTAAATAATAAGCTAATTAACAGCCTTTACTGAATAGAAGTATGTTGCAGAGCAGGGCAGGTTGTTCACCAGGACCAAGATTGGGAAACGATGACCTAGAGCCATCAGGTCACATGATGACTGAGCTCTGTCTTATCTTATATCTGGACTTCATTACTGAAGTTCCTTCCAACAGAGGAAGGAAGCAAAGCAAAGGCATTATGGATGGTGAATGGTATGCTTCTCTACATTGAACCCTGAAGAGATTTGAACCTGTGATAGATGACGTAAATGCTCACTATTACAGCCTTTAGCACATGTTTCAGTATTCTCTTTCAACAATCTTTCACCAGCATCAATATCTGCATAGTTTTATCCAGAGCCTCACAAAATCATCAAGACCCTGTGCAGGCCTCTTCCCAAAAAGCTTAACAAAAGAATTTAGCTCTGTCTTGTATTTCCTTAATGTGCCTTCAGGGCCATCTGTCAGCGATGAAGGCCTGACTATTTATCTTGATTTATTTTGACATACTGTACATTAACAGATGGATTTTGTTAACAGTTCTTCCCCGACCCCTCACCTCATTCCTGTTCCAAAATCAAATTATACTGTATTATATCTGAAACTCAAACTATTAGTCATTGAGTCACTTTTAATTAAAAAAAAAGTCATCCAATGTTATATTATGTGCTCTGCAATACAAAAAATCCCTTGTGGCATTATCCCGTTGTAAGCCATAATATTAAAAGGGTCTATGCAACTTCCTTTAAAACATGTCGCTTGTGAAGTACAACAAGTATTTTATAGTGGTAAATGTTTCCAGGTGACAGGGTTGAATTAATGTTGAGGGACACTAAACAAAAGCCCACACCTATAATGAATAGCTTGTTAAATTGTTAAATAGAAGGGGGGGATAAATTGTAGTCGTTAGCATGGTGGCTTCCCGGGACGAGGGTTTGATTCCCGCCTCGGGTCTGTGTGCTTGGAATTTGCATGTCCTCCATGTGCTTGGTGGGTCTCTTCCAGGTACTCTGGTTTTCTCCCACAGTCCAAAGTCATGCAGGTAACAAACAAAGTACAACAAAATAATTAGCATTTCCAAATCGCCTGTTATGTGTGTGTGTGTGTGTGTGTGTGTGTGTGTGTGTGTGTGTGTGTGTGTGTGTGTGTGTGTCCTGCTGTGGTATGGTACCTTGTACCCAATCTCATGCCCCGAGCCATCACATGCTCCAGGTTGCGGTGACCAATTACAGGATAAGCGGTATAGAAAATGAATGTTAAATGTACAGTATTTATTAAAAAATGTAAGAATATCAAAATGCACTGCCTGAAACATACAGTACAGTAAGTTGCTGAGGACAGTTTAGATTTTCATTTAACTTTACACTCTCACACTCACTTTCTATATCCTGTACAGTATCACATGTTGCCTGGAACCGATCACAAGGGACTCAGGCACTAGGCAGGGTACATCCTGGACAAAGTGCCAATTCATTGCAGGACACAAGCCCGCACACATTCACACTCACTACAGGCAATTTGGAAGCACCAATTTGCATGTCTTTGGACAATGGGAGAAAAGTCACCAAGCACATGGGAATATGTGGGCATACTGTAGGGCCTAACAGTGGCAACATGGTAGAGGTGGGGCTCAAACCTCTGAACCTCTGATGAGTAACCCAGGGCCTCAACCACCTGAGCTATGTGAGATTGTAGTGCACCAAATTCTCTTTCATATGTAACCATACCATTTTTTAACCATTACAAGGTGGTATCAAAAAGTTTCGAGACTAGTTTTGTAAAATGCCAACAGATGGCAGCACAAAGCTGTACACAGGAAGCACTGACCTTCATAAGTCAGTACCAAAAGACATCATCCTGTGTACATCAGGAACTGTGGAACTGGTGCTATTCTGACCATGTGCGTTACCACATCTGCTATTTCATCATGGACAGCAAGTTAGTACAAAGAGCAAACGTGAAATTCCATGTAGAACTGGACAAATCTGCCACAGAAGCATTTGACATGATTTGGCAAGTTTACACATTGCGATGCTACAATGGGTCGTTTGAGGTGTTTTGGGTGATGCACCAGTTTCAAGACCAAAGAACGTCACTGAAAATCAATGAGAGATCAGGAAGACCTTCAACAAGCTCTAAACCTTAAGGCAACTTGTACATGATGATTGTTGGAGAACAATCCATAATTTTACCGCAATGTTTGGTGTGTCGTATGGAACAGTCCAGGCAATCCTCAAGTGTGATTTGAATTTGGCCTTGTTGCTTCCATGTTTGGCCCCAGGCTGACCCAGGAGCAAAAGGAACATTGCATCAAAGTCTGCCAAGAACTGTGCCATGGATGACCCATCTTTTATGTAGAGGATCTTTAACTGAGATGGATCAACAGTGGAAGAGCCCATCATCTCCATGACACAAAAGCCAAGGCAGGTCTGCAGCTCGACCAAGCGCTTGCACATGGTCTTTTTTGACATTTGCAGCCATTGTGCATTGAGAATTCGTCCCCATGGGCCAAACCATCAATAGCTAATTCTACTGCCAGGTACTACAGTCAATCTGTGTGGTAACATGCTGTAAAGGCGTACCAGTAGTCTGATGCTCCTTGTTCTTTTTCAAGAGTCTTTGTTCTTAAACCTTAAATCCTACTTCAAACTCTGTATCCTCCATCTCATTTATCTGTTCATGGACTAAAGACACAGGCTCCAACAATAAAGCAACCTCAGGCTATTTCTGGATTCAAAACACAAGATAACGGGCTGTTGCTTTTCTAATGAAAACACTGACTCCCTCTGTAATTCTCAGCCAAAAAGAAAATCTAGCCAGTTCCAGTTTCCTAATAAAATTTGTCACATTTTGGCTGTGATATTATGCTAAACATCTAGCAATCGAGTTAGCTTATAGTATAACTCAAAGTGAGCATTTGTAGAGTTACTGTATATTAGCACATCTTTCCATCCTCTTTTCGTTTTTCAACCAAAAACTTCTGAATATTTAAGCTGCAGTGCCTTTCTCTCACTCTTGACCTCTTGTTTCAGAGAAAATCTTTTTTTATTTTTTCTGCATTATACTGTAAGCTGAGAAAGAAATGGCAACTTGTTGACTAATGAATTGTGGCAGCTGGGTTAAAAAAAAACGTTCTCCATGTCAACAGGTCATTACCAAAAGCTGGATCCCACACGCACAGATGATTTGAATCAAACAGTATAATAAATGCATAATTGTGTCCTGGGACAAAATCGACTGATCTCAACTTAATGACTTCACTGATGTTAATTAGTTTGTAGCTCTAACACATTGCTCGGTATGAAGATCATGTTAAATAACAACAGTTCTGTAAAACTGTTTATAAAGAATAAATGGCATTGACGAGAAACATTGCACAGTTTGAACTTGAAAACCTCAGTGATTGTTTGGCACCAAGCTAAAGTGCTGATTCTGTTCAACACGCTCATTTCCTGGCTTTGAAGTTTCTGAGCAATAATTATTGTGGCCTACAATTCAACACTCAGCGGGAGGTATTGAAGTGTGTGTGTGTGTGTTACTGACTGTAAGTTTGGCCATCATAAGTATTGTAAGAAATGTACAATGTCAAGATGGTGGTGTGGTGGTGTAGTGGTTGGCACTGTGGCCTGGCACCTCCAGGGTTGGGGGTTTGATTCCTTCCTTTGATCTGAGTACATGATGGCAGCTTTTTTCTCTCCATGCTTGGTGGGTTTTCTCTAAATATTCTGGTTTCCTTCCACCGTCCAAAGTCATGCAGATTAGGCTAAATTACATTCCCAAATTGACTGTATTATGTTTGTGTGCCCAGCAAAGGCTTGGCACCCTGTCCAAAGTGTACCCCACCATGTGCTCAAAGTTTCCTGGGAAAGACTGCAGGCTCCCCTCCACCTTGTACAGGATAAGCAGTATAGAAGATGAATGAATGAAGAAAATCACACGGCTTAAAAGGATCACTTATCACTGCTCTTGCATCACCATAGCTCTTTATTTTCCGTCTTGCAAAAATTGCCCTACAAGAAAAGACTAGCCAATGAATATCGCCAGAGAATTAACTTGACACAGACCCTTTTATAAGCTAATTCTGTTAGGTTATGGTCACAAACTTTGCTGTTAGTACTTGGTAAAGAACTGAACATGTTGGAACTTCCATTCATCAAGAAAGACACCCTGGGCTGATAAGGAACTAGAATCTAAACCCACAAGGTCTTAGCTTATTATTCTTATTATTCAATAATTTACCCTAAAGCATATCATTCATAATATAAATAAAGTACTGGTCTGCTCAATACAAGACATATAAAGTAGGCGTGTCTGTACATCAAAGATATTTGCAAAAAAAGAATTCATGTGGATGTAAGATGAGTAATAGAACACATCAAGATGGTTTTTGGAATTTTTGTCTGTCTGTTTGTTTGTGCACACATCACGTAAAAACTAATAACACATTTTTAACAGGGTTTTCACAGGTGTATTTGACTGAGCTTGAGGTAACATATACATACGCATCAGGCAACAGATACTCCCTACCCTGGAGATATATCTGTCAGTTCTGTGGCACTTACTTAAGGGGTCATGTTGCCAGCTTGCCAGCCATTTGTATAAAAGCACTTGGGGGTGAAGAACCTTGTTCAAGGGTACAACAGTGGCAGTCTGGCAGCACCGGGCTCCAACCAGGAACCTCCTGGTCAGCAGTCCAATCCCTTAATCACCAAGCTACCCCTGTCCTGAATGTTGTATAGCTTTGTAGGTTTTTTTAATTATAAATAAATCTGTCTAAATAAGTTATTTGGTTGGCAAAAGACTCATATGAGAATCATCCTGCTTGAGTCATATTGCCGTAAATATACTTGACGTTTGTGAAAATGGAATAAATAATAAACTTTATTAAACACTACAGTAGATTAAAGTGAACTGACTACTGGGTACTCTGGAGGCAACACACAGCACACAGACCTTATAACAGGACTCAAACCCTCGACCTCAGAGATGCGAAGAAAAATAGACAATCCACAATAGATTACAATCACATAAGAATCCAGTCAATTTTTCAGTACGTTCCAGCCCTAATTTTCGGAAGCGTTTACTAGGATTAGATCACAGCTGTGCCCAGGGAAATCCTATCTAATGCTGTGATAAACTGACCTTTTTGAACCTTTGACCCCCCCATTCTAATAGAGTAATGAAAAATGGAAATGAGGATGACCTGGAACACACGCTGAGAACTGAGACACTTAGTGATGTTTAAATAAGTATTTGCTAAAGCGATACAAATACAGATATGAATAGGAAGCCCTGTTTTTCTTGTGTCTATTGCCAGTGATTTGTTTCAGGATTCTGGTTCAAGCTCCAAAATAAACCCACAGAAATACCAAAATCTCTGGAGATGGTTTAGGCTCCATGGGCTGGAGGTTTATTAATATTCCAAAGAGGCAGTGTGAAAAACAGGCCGAGGGTCAAAACATAAAATATTCACAATATAAGAAGGCCAGAGGAAAATCCAAAGAACAAAAATCACTGCTCAGAGCTCTCAGGCACGAAACAATAGCAGCGATTTCACAAGGTGACTGTGAACTTGATTGTCCTTATATACTGCATAAAGAGGAAGTGATACCAGAAAGGAAGTCGTAGTCAGCACTCAGGGTCAGGGGCCCTCTGCTGTGCTGGAGGTGTCATGACATCAAGCTCATGGATACTTGCATATTTCTTCCATATTTACATATAAACTCACCCTAAATTCACAAAAGAAATAAACTCCATAAAGCCCAAGCATATCCTTCTTTGTCGAATTGATACAGATAGTATAATGAAATGCCACTTTAAAAAGTCCATTTAGAATAGCGGCAACAGTGTATTCATCACTGCTTTCTATTAGAATCTGATCTCTTCCCGATTACTTTTCAGATTTTTCCGTATTATACAGTGAAAAGGTGAAAAAGTATTTGCCCCTTCCACAATTTTTTTTAGCACATTCAAAACACTAATGACATCTAATGATTGAGTTCATAAAAAAATAATATTACTCAAAGATAACCTGAGTTAATACAAAATGCAGTTTTAAAATTATGATTTCATTTGTTAAATAATAAATGAACTGTGATTTTTGTAAAGCTGACTTAAATTTCACGCGTCACACCCAGGCCCGATCCCTGCCAGACCTGTTGAATCAAGAAATCATTTAAATAGAACCCGTCTGACAAAGTAAAGCACGATTAAAGATCTAAAAAAAAAAAAAAAAAGCAGTCAGATCTAAAGAAATTCAAGAACAGATGAGAAACAAAGTAATTTCCAAGCCATTTCTAAGGCTTTGGGGTTCCAGCGAACCATGGTGAGAGACTTTATCCACAAACAGAAAAAACTCAGTGGTGAACCTTTCCATTAGTGACTGCCCTATCAAAATTACTCCAAGAGCGCAACAACAACTCATCCAGGAGCTCATAAAAGAACCCAGAACAATATCTAAACAACTGCAGGATTTACTCGCCTAAATTCAGGTCAGTGTTCATGATTCAACAATAAGAGTCTGGACAAAAATGGCATACAAGGTGAAAGAAACTGCTGACCGAAAAGAACACAAAAGCTCATTTCACATTGGCCAAAAAACATCTTGATTTTCCCCAAGATTTCTGGCCAAACATTCTGTCAACTGATGAGACAAAAGATGAACTTTTTGGAAGGTGTGCATCCTGTAACATCTGGTGTAAAACTAACACAGCTTCTTAAAAAGAGCATCATACTAACAGTCAAACATGGTAGTGGTGGTGTGCTGGTCTGGGGCTGCTTGGAAACTTCAGAGCCTGTACCACTTGCACTAATCAGTGGAACCAAGAATTCTGCACCCAACAAAAAAAATCACATTGATTGGTTGATTGATTGATTGATTGATTGATTGATTGATTGATTGATTGATTGGTGCAGGGGATTGTGTACTATTTCCTAGTAGCTCTGTTGATTTCCAGTATTTTTAGGTGCACAGTGAAGGGATTTTAAAAACATTCAGCATCCACTTTTACTTCAAACACTAATGGAGATACAGTATCTGCAGCACTGAAGAGGTATGCTGGTCTATGAATACATCACCTCTCCCAATACCTTCTACCTTTTATTGTACTCACTAATAACACCGATAATAGCATCATGACAAAAAGTGCACTTATTGGATTATTGAAAATATATTTTTTTACGTAGGTCAATGGTTAGACATTACAAATTGAGATGAATAAATGTGACAAGATTCAGCATGTTCTCAAGGTCGTGAAAACTAGAAAGGAAGGAACGAAAAAAAAAACAACCTAAAATTTCTTTTTAAAGTGTGTGAGTGTCTGTGTGTGTGTGTGTGCGCGCGCGCGCAGCAATAGGGTGTGCACCCATGCATTTTAATAGGCTGGAAACAGAGGTCAACATCATCAGACTTCTCCACCAGAAGTCCTGTGCACACAATCGGAGGAAAAACCTGTCTGTTGATCTGGAAAAAGGACACCAATATTACACTGTTTACAAATGGAAATAACGTGTGAAAACGTTATTTGAAATGTACATGTCTCTGGGAAAACCCCCGTCATTCCAGGAGGAGCACCGTGACATGAATGCGCCTTTCCCACCAGGGCCTCATTAACCTCACGCTCACTCCCGTGGTAAACCACCTCACACACACTTCCCTTGGAATGATTACACACATACTGTATTTGCAGTATATGATTCATTTGTTTGATTATGACCCTTTTTGTATTTTCATCTATGTGATTTTTGACTTCTTTATTTAAAAAATGTACAGTCATGCATTGAAATGTATTTTAGTGCACGATCCTTTTACGGTATAAACATTAGACAATATGTTTTCTGATTAAATAAACAGTAATTGAGTTGACCACATTATAAATGGCGTCCAGGATTTTTCAACCATCAAACTGATTAATAATGTGGTTTCAGGCAAGCTACATTTCTTGGATCATTTATTTAAATGTCATTTTAATGTGTTGGAGCTAAACAAAACAATGCCAAATCTCAAACTTTTTACAGCCAGTTTACAATGCAAACAGTTATTCATTAATGCAGGCACTTAGTGAGTTAAAGCTGGTAGCATAATACATTGTGGTCAGGATTTTCCCCTAGTTTGTAATATTCATCCTGTTGAAACAATCAAAATGTATACAAATGAAATCCATGCCACAAAGAAAGCAGTGAGAAGTCAAAACCTGGCTGATAAATCAAGCTGCGGTATTGTGTTTGGGTGTGTAATAATAAAATGAAGAATAAATCCCAGTGATAAAAATGTTCTCTGGAAGCTGGCGTTTAAGATGAGGCAGTTAAAATAAAATGATATCTTAAGAGTTTTCTGTGGTTCCCTGCTGATGCCACTACATAAGGAGGGAAAGTAGAGCCTGGGTGTGTTTGTGTGAGGCAGGGTGTGATCTGGCATCATCACACAGCATCTGTGCTTACATGTTTGATAGAATGAGCTAGACAGCATCTCAAGTGAATACATGTGCTCTTAGCAGACGAGAATCACTCCATGTACTGTGTGTCAGTCAGTTCGCCCATGGCGCTTTTTATGGGTCACCTACCGAGCAATCATCATCCTCGGTCTCATTTCCTCATTTTATACTCATGGAGCTCCAAAAAAACAACAACGTTAAAAGGTCTTCAAGCATGCGACCCCAAACTCTGCATGGGATTATTTTTGTCCAACGTGTTTCTACACACACATTAAATCCTCTCAGGAAGTACAGACAATAAACTTCTCATCACCCCAGCGCTGACTCACAGAGGCTCTGGCTTAATCTCCTCCTCGTCACGCTGAAGACTTTTGCAGAGTCAGGCCAAGGGAAAGCACTTTCTGATCCAATACAAACCAAATGGGTGAAAGAGCACAGTTTGTAGGTTTGGTAGAAGTAGCCATGAGGATGAGGGTCAGTTGAATAAATGACCATAAATGTGTTTAAAGTGAAGGGTTTTTGTAGGGAATTGTAGGTTGTTGTTTTTTGTTGTCTTGTACTCCAACCATCGTCTTTCTCCAACTTGTACTTCCAGTCATATGTTGGCACATTTTCCATTTTTTCAATTCCATAGTCTTTCCTGATTTTTATTTCTACAATGCTGAAGGCATCCAAAACATGCAATAATCTCCAGTTGAAATTGAGAGATGTCTTCTACTCTACTGCTCTGGAAAGTCTTCCTGATGCCTCTAATCTGAGGTGCTGGTTGTTAATTGGTGATTTCTGAACAGGAGAGGTAAGTTTTGGTCTTGCTTTCCTGGGAAGTTCTTCATGAGAGCCAGTTTCATTAGGATGTGAAACTGAAAGGAAAGGAATATTTTGTCACTAAACACTCACTCACCATCTATACCACTTAATCCTGTATTCAGGGTCACGGGGGCCTGGAGCCTATCCCAGGAGACTTAGGGCACATGGCAGGGTACACCCTGGACAGGGTGCCAATCCATCGCAGGGCGCAGACACACACACATACACTCATTCATTCACACACTACGGGCAATTTGGGAACACCAATTACCCTAACCTACATGTCTTTGCACTGTGGGAGGAAACCGGAGTACCCGGAGGAAACCCACCAAGCACTGGGAGAACATGCAAACTCCATGCACACAGAGACGGGAATCGAGCCTGGCCGGGGATCGAACCTGGACGGTGCAAGGTGACAGTGCTAACCACTACACCACCATGCCGCTTTGTCACTAAACAGTGAAGAAAAATTTGTTCATGCTTTTTCACCTCTAGGTTGGACCATAGTAACCCGCCTTACTTTCTGGTTATTCAACTAGCTGCATAAACAAGCTTTAGTTAGTCCAGAATGCATCAGCGAAAGTCCTCACTAGAACCAGAAGATACAAGAACATCACCCCTATCTTATCCACACTGAATATCACTCTCCCTGTGAAATTTTGCATTCGATTTTAAAATACTACTTTTAATGTATAAAGCATTAAATGGTCTCGTGCCGCAGTATCTGAGTGAACTGACATTAGTCTTACAATCCACCACGCCTACTTCGATCAAAAGATGCAGGCTGCTTGTGAGTACCATGTTTTATGAAAATTACATCTGGGGTAGAACTTTTTCTTACAAATGTCAAAAGTTATGGCCAAGCAGCTTTGGACTATGGTTTGGAAGGTCACAGGTTCAAACCCCACAACCACCAAGTTACCATTGTTGGGCCCTTAAACAAGGCCCTTAACCCTCAACTGCTCAAATGTATAATGAGAAGAAAAAAACAAGTAAGTCGCTCTGGATAAGGTTTTCTGCCAAATGTAAATAGATTTGCCTTAGGTAAAGGGGCAGATCATGGACGTAGAGTATTATGGTGAACCTTTATGTTTAAATGCTTTCTTTCCCCACTCTCACTGATCACTCAGGTTTGATGATGGTGTAAGAAGTAATTGGTTGCTTTACATCTCAGGGAGCCCTCATGTCTGTGTTTCCTTCTGGCCCTTTTAGTTAAGCTGTCATAGTTAGTCCTGCCAGAGTCCCTGCTTGCACTCTGCACTATATATACATTCACCTTATACATGTGACTGTGACCATACCTAACTGTTTTCTCTTCTTCTTTTATGCTCTCTCCTCTCCTCTTTATTCTCTTCTCTCTCTCCCTCTCTTTGTCTCTCTTTCCCACTCCCTGTCTCTCTGTTGAGGTACACATGTCGCTCCTGAGCTGCCAATGATTCAGACCCCTTCTGCCCTCTGGACACCTGTCTGACTCGTCCTGGTGCCCCGCTTGTGGATGGAGATCCTGTCGCATGGAGCCCTGTGTGGTCTTTTTGGGATACTTGTGGTGACTGGGAACGGTTCCACTTTACCATGAAGACGGTCCTGGCCTCGACTGATGCAGACAGCTGTTCTCCGAGGACTTGTGACTGCCGTCGGTCAATAGTTCAGGACTGAAATTTCCAATTGAGTCTACTTGAGTCTTGAGTTTACTTGAGTCTCCAATAACAAACTGGACTCCATATTAACTTAAAGACATCAACTGTTATGTTGAACTTCCAGCTGCCTTACACAGAGTATGACTGCAGACCAGATGTGGATGGGTTCCCTGAACCCAGGAGGATTGACTCCTGTCAAGGTTTGTTCCTATTGACATCTCAGGAAGTTTTTCCTTCCACCATTGCTCTTGGCTTGCTCATCAGGGACTATCATACACATTCACATTTCATATAAACGTCCATAATTTCTTATGATTGTATAAAGCTGCTTTGCGACAATGACAAAAGGTCTATAAAAATAAAATGGAATTGAATTGAATTGAATCAAGATGCTCTATGGGTTTTACAAATGCACTTGACAATACTGTTCTTGCAAGAACTGTTCCAGAAGAGCTGAATTAACTGATTGCTGCTGCTGTTGTTGTTACTTAGTTACATAATTCCACATGTGTTATTTCATAGTTTTGAAATCTCTAGTATTGTTCTAGAATGTAGAAAATAAATCCAAAGTATTACTAAAATGATTCCTAAAGTTATTGTTGTTAGCAACAATGGACTAGATAATGTACTGTCATGGCCAAAAGTTTTGAGAATTACATAAATATTGGAAATTGGAAAAGTTGCTGCTTAAGTTTTTATAATAGCAATTTGCATATACTCCAGAATGTTATGAAGAGTGATCAGATGAATTGCATAGTCCTTCTTTGCCATGAAAATTAACTTAATCAAACTTTTCATTGCTGTCATTAAAGGACCTGCTGAGATCATTTCAGTAATCGTCTTGTTAACTCGGGTGAGAATGTTGACGAGCACAAGGCTGGAGATCATGTCAGGCTGATTGGGTTAGAATGGCAGACTTGACATGTTAAAAGGAGGGTGATGCTTGAAATCATTGTTCTTTCATTGTAAACCTGGTGACCTGCAAAGAAACGCGTGCAGCCGTCATTGCGTTGCATAAAAATGGCTTCACAGGCGAGGATATTGTGGCTACTAAGATTGCATCTAAATCAACAATTTATAGGATCATCAAGAATTTTAAGGAAAGAGATTCAATTCTTGTTAAGAAGGCTTCAGGGCGTCCAAGAAAGTCCAGCAAGTACCAGGATCGTCTCCTAAAGAGGATTCAGCTGCTGGATCGGAGTGGCACCAGTGCAGAGCTGCTCAGGAATGGCAGCAGGCAGGTGTGAGCGCATCTGAACGCACAGTGAGGCGAAGACTTTTGGAAGATGGCCTGGTGTTAAGAAGGGCAGCAAAGAAGCCACTTCACTCCAATAAAAAAAACCATCAGGGACAGATTGACCTTCTGCAAAAAGTATGGCGAATGGACTGCTGAGGACTGGGGCAAAGTCATATTCTCGGATGAAGCCTCTTTCCGATTGTTTGGTGCATGTGGAAAAAGGCTTGTCTGGAGAAGAAAAGGTGACGCTACCATCAGTCCTGTGTCCTGCCAACAGTAAAGCCTCCTGAGACCATTCATGTGTGGGGTTGATTCTCATCCAAGGGAGTGGGCTCACTCACAATTTTGCCCCAAAACACAGCCATGAATAAAGAATGGTACCAAAACACCCTCTAACAGCAACTTCTTCCAACAATCCAACATCAGTTTGGTGAAGAACAATGCATTTTCCAGCATGATGGAGCACCGTGCCATAAGGCAAAAGTGATAACTAAGTGGCTCGGGGACCAAAACGTTGAAATTTTGGGTCCATGGCCTGGAAACTCCCCAGATCTTAATCCCATTGAGAACTTGTGGTCAATCCTCAAGAGGCGGGTGGACAAACAAAAACCCACTAATTTTGACAAACTCCAAGAAGTGATTATGAAAGAATGGGTTGCTATCAGTCAGGATTTGGCCCAGAAGTTGATTGAGAGCAGCCAAGTCGAATTGCAGAGGTTCTGAAAAATAAGAGCCAACACTGCAAATACTGATTCTTTGTATAAATGTCATGTAATTGTCGATAAAAGCCTTTGAAACGTATGAAGTGCTTGTAATTAAATTTCAGTACATCACAGAAACAACTGAAACAAAGATCTAAAAGCAGTTTAGCAGCAAACTTATATTATTAGCAAACTAATATTTGTGTCATTCTCAAAACCTTTGGCCACGACTGTATCCTGAACATGAAAGGTGAAAGATAAAAGATGATTACAACTATACATTATTAGTATATCGACAGTGTATACAGTACACATACACTTACAATATGTACTAACACCACATGGCATTGTGGGCACCCAAGGCCTGTACAGTCGGATCCCACGGAAAAGGCAATGCTGCACAAATTGCCATGATAGAAAGGCATCAGAACAGCCAGTGCACCACTGCCCACCAGGCCCTGATCTATCCCTTAAACTTCCCAGATCCCACTCCAATTGAGCAGGCATGGGATGTCAAACAAGTCCGATCCACAGATGCCTGATCTCGCAACCCACTGCACCTGCTACAGTCCCGGTGTCAGACACCACAGCAGACCGCCTCAGAAACCTTGCGGAGCCACACCCCAACGGGCCTCTGTGGCACAAGGGGAATCCAAAACCCACAGTAGTATGGAAAACCAGGTTAACATGAGTGAACATGGACCCATGATTCCCCCCACACACCCCTCCCCACCCAATTATCCAAATATTTACAAATAAGAATAATCCCTTCTGCATTTGGTCCTGCATTTATTTCCTCTGGTGCCTCAGACTTGTTTCTTGGTGATAACGTTGCCTTGTTAACCTTACACAAGAGGTTAACAAGTACGTAGCAACCTTGGTTCACCTCTAAAACAGGCAAATCTTCTTCCTCTTACTTTATCCTAAGTTTCAGGTGACAGGTGAGGATTTTTCTGGCTCTATTTTAGTCCTCTCTGCCTAGTGATAGAGCTCTCTTAGTAAGCAAATCATCCATAACGCCTGTAATCAAATGTGAAATAGATTACACAAGAGGAATGAGCTCCACCAATAAATCCAAAACAAAAAACTAGGTTTGAATTATGTACAGAGTTCCGTCCTAGTACAAACAATGACCCATGGAAATCTCCACAGTCTATGACGACCCAAGTGTCCTTGTCTGAACTGTTTGATTGTCTGACGCATGTCCTAAGAATTCTCTCTGGCTCATTTCCAAGCTCACACACAATCTCCCTTTCCTCAGCATGTACTCTTAAGAGCGAACAGCATGGAAGCTTGCTGTTTTGGACACTCTGCTGTGTCACGATGATGACTTTTCTCACAGTGCTATATTTAAACAGTAACGTTGGACCTGCTACCAGTGGACGTATATCATTATTACAGACTATTAATACAGTATCAGCTGATGAGTTGGATCAGATGTGATGGGAAGAGGGGATTAAATGAGATACACTGAAGGAGAAGACATCAGAGCTGGTTTAACCAATTTAGTAGCACTAGGTTTGCAAAAAAATTTTTTTTTACATACCGTTAAATGAAGATGTAGGATATGCTTGATAAAACAGTGACAATATAATAAGCAGTCGATCGTTTAAATGAGCTGCAATGGGAATAGATATGCAGAAGCATTTATTCATTAGTTCAGATTTTTGAAATCTGAGAATATAATAATTATAATGATAAAAAAGCCCCAAAAAATAATTGTGTCAAAAATGTAAAATATTTATTTAAACCCATATAAACCATTAATGCAGCCATGGAAACTAAACATGTATATTACACAATCTATCTGAAATAATCTAGATACTGTACATGGTTACTTCTCTGAGAAATGTCCTCCTTACTGACAGCCTCCTCGATGGATGAATGTCCTCCATTTATTCTAGAAAGAGGCATGTTTTTGCAATATCCTTTCATTTTATGTTAAATAATTGGTGGTAAATGATGTACAAAGTTTGGGATGTTTTTTCAACCAAGCCCTGGCTGATTCTGTTTCACAACTTTGTCCTGGATTTGTTTTCATAGCTCATTGGTCTTCATTATCCTGTTTGTTTAGGTAAGTCTTCCAGCAAATTCTGGGGCATTACAAGGGCAGGAGTATTTATACTGAGATTATGTGTTGCAGTTAAATCAAATTCATGTTTAGGCTATAATATCAAAAAATGTAATAAAATAAACAACACACAATTTGTAAAAAAAAAAATAAAAATAAAAAAAAACATTTTATAAACTACTTACTGACTCACTCATTCACTCACTAATTGTCTATACCGCTTTATGCTGTATACATAGTCACAGAGGGCCTGGAGCCAGGGTACACACACTCGCATGCTCATTCATACACTATGGGCAATTTGGGAGTGGCAATTAGCCTAACCTGCATGTCTTTTGACTACGGGAGGAAACTGGAGTACTCAAAGGAATCCCACCAAGCACGGGAAGAAAAGATAAACTTCATTCACATGGACTCAATATGGAAATCGAACCAAGGACCAGAGGTGCGAGGCTACAGTAGATTACACTCTTTTCACTTTCTGCAATTTGCCTGGTTTACAGTGCTTTGAAACCTAAAAAGGTAATGGAGCCTTGTGCAGTATTTCTTTTTTTATCAGTAATATAAGACCCGATTGTCATCACATTACCTTCAAACTGCGACAGTCAAACCAGAACTATTGTTATGCCGAATAACAGAAAACAGTTATGAGAATAAAAATTCACTTTATTTCTCTATATACAGTAATCCCCTGCTACACTAATGCACTTATCCCAGCGTTTCACTAGTGCTTGGATACCATCAGGGTAAAAAGTTTTCTCAGTATGACAGAGCCATGATCATCTGAAACACTAGCCACCCAGGAACTCCTTTAATGGCCCAAACATATGGAAATGGCTTGGAGTGGGGTCAGGACTGTCTAGGGGATGTGACAATAACTCCTAGCGTAGTTCCTGTAATGTGGAAGTGGTGTTAGTGAATAATTGTGTGTAGAGTTTCCTCAGACAGATGCATCCTCTTCCGCAAGTTGGCGACAAGTTATTCACCAATTTTGAATGATCAAACGTTCCACTCTGCCTGGATCGTCATTCACGGATGTAAAATGTAAAAATGTTTGCACCATTTTAATGTTCTACTGGGGCTAAGAATCCCAAAGACCCTGGTGTGAGTTTATTCACAAGAAATTTCATCACTAGCGTATGTTTAACTTGAACGCGCCTCGTATATTGTATGTATATCCTCACTCACTCATCATCTATACCGCTTAATCCTGTATTCAGGGTCACGGGGGGCCTGGAGCTTATACCAGGAGACTTCAAGCACATGGCAGGGTACACCCTGGACAGGGTGCCAATCCATCACAGGGCACAGACACACACATACACTCACTCACACACTATGGGCAATTTGGGAATGCCAATTAGCCTAACCTACATGTCTTTGGATTGTGGGAGGAAATCGGAGTACCCGGAGGAAACCCACCAAGCACTGGGAGAACATGCAAACTCCATGCACACAGAGACGAGAATCGACCCTGGCCGGGGATCGAACCCGGACCCTGGCGGTGCAAGGCGACAGTGCTAACCACTACACCACCATGCCGCCTGTACATCCTCACATTTAGTCAAAGTTCTTCCGGAAATATCCATCAAGTTCATCGATCCAGAGTTTATGTCTCAGGAGGTTAAATCCCCATCCATGCTAGGTCTTAGATATAATTTTTTACGATGATTGTGTTCTGTTGTTCTATGTGTAATATTTTTGAGGAAACCCATTTCATAAACCAGGTGCTGATTTATTCCAACCTCTTAATTTTATTCCTTGATATTATTCTAGGTACAACACTCTTTTTTCTATGTACTTCTGCTGTCATGAAATGACTGGACTCTTGAACTCTGACCTTATTGCTTCCAGCAGGTGCTAACGTCACTCAGCACCATCAAATTCCAAAAGCATTTTAATTATTGATGACCTTGTAACATTTTTCCTTAATGAGTGGGTGTTAACAGATACATAACTGTACTGTTCAGGAAAGTATACATTAAACATATACAGTATAGATGGAATCCAGATTAGCATGCTGTCAATAAGCTTACCATATATATAATTCTTTCATAGATAAATACGAGATGTTCCGTGCTTTTGCTTGTTTTTCACCCCCTTGACTTTTGTCTACTTGGATGTGCAATCAGATCTGACCTTTATGAGTGACCAAACACCAATACAACTTTTCCAATGGTCAGATTTCCCAGGGTAAACATGGATATGTATTTTTAGCACCAAGAGGGGATGGAAGGCCTTAATGTTAAAACGTTAAACATCTGATGGAACTTCATGTGCATCCTGTTTTTATATCACTGGTGTGTCAGATGTCCCAGAATATTAGTCACATCTGGAGACATCTACATACAGTATATGGAGGATTATCTACATAGTCAAACCATTGTCTATGATATCACATAATGTCTCTCATAAGAAATGAGGGGCTATAAAATATTTCTAAAGAATTCTCTGGAAGGGTTGTGGTTTGAGGTGTCTGATTAGTTTATATCTGTGAAAAATTCGTATGATGGTGCAATTGAGTCTCGACAGACAAAATCAAAAGCATCAAAAGGAATTGGAACTTTTTGGATTTTTTTTTAACGAGGTACTTTTGAATTTCTGGAAACTTCCTTAATCTGACCTGAACAGAACACAGATCCTAACCTGCCTTTGCTATAGCATGCTTCCAAAATTGTGCCACACAAACAGCAATTACAAAGCAGTGCATGCTCTGACTGTTATCCAAACACACAACTCTTCCACTCCTTGGTTTCCAAGCCAGAGCCTAAATGAGTCACCACCACACCCAAATAAGCATGAATCCCAAAAGTCCAAGCAGGAGCCTAAGCGCAGCTGTTCTTATGAAGTAACATAAATTGAGAAGTACCACCTTCAGTTGAATGAACAAAATCATGTATGTACTCATAAGTTTAGCATAAACACAGCTGCAGAGTTTCCTTCTCATTTGAAGTGTCACATGGCCGACAAGAGAAATCATATCTGCTCTCACGTTCATGCTAATCAGTACTGATCTGTTATCTCGATAGCCACCCATAAATCAAATATCAAAACCATAATGGGGTGTTGAGGAGGTAATCTTAGGTAGGATTAACAAAAGTAGGCAAAACCATAGACCATTACCTAAATGGACCAAAAGCATGTGTGCTGGTATCAAGATAAATAATGAGGATCCCCCCCCCCCACACACACACTTTAAAGCACATTGTTTAAATTCCTTGGCGGAAAGTCCCAGCTGCATCACTAGGCTTCCATTCAGATATTGTCACACTGATCTGTAGATCTGGATGACTTTCATTAATAGAGTGCTTACTTTGATCAAGTCTGGCCATGGGCTATTATGCTATGCACCAATTCCAAAATGTACAGAGAACAGCTGTAGACAATCCACACTGGCCATACTTTTAGCTAAGGTTTTGGACAGTACTATAAATCTTGTAAGTTTCTCATTATGTCTCCACTTATTCCCCTTTAGAATAGCCCCAGCTAATGTGCTTTGTTGCATGTACAGTCCCTTGTTCCACACACAAAGTAGTGACCTTTTCAGGAGTTGGAAAGTGATTTGGGATTCATCTTTCTATTAGAAGCTAGTTAGCTTCGTAGCTCACGTTAGCCTCATGTTAACTAGCGTTAATGTTCAACTTGGAATGGCTTTATTAAGGAAGAGACAGAGAGCTGTTTATGAAGACATAGACAATTAATATTTTAGGAAAAAGTCAATAAAATGGACCTTTTAGTAATTTTTAACATTCAGATGGGTATCCATTGTACCAAAAAAAAAAAAAAAAAAGAATGTGAAAAAAAGATAATGTAATCTAATATAAAAAGATTTATGGCTTGATATAAAAAGATCCCCAGCTCGTTCCTTAGTTCTGCTGCTCTCTGAAGAGAAATGCCAGCAGTGAGTTGCAGTAGTTCAGTCCAGGACTGAACAAACACCTGAGTAGCCTATGAAGGAAGAAATGGGAGAATTCTTCTGATGTTTTAAAGAAGAAATGGACAGGAGCGAGTAAGGTTAGCAATGTGTTGAGAAAATGACAGTTGATTGTCCAAAGTTACCCCAAGATTGCGGGCAGTTGCTGAAGGAGTGATCTGATTGTTGTCCAGGGAGATCATAAGGTCGTGATCATTGGATGAATCACCAGAGATGAACAGCTGTTCGGTTTTATCTAAGGGAAATTTCAACTAGAGCATTTACAGGAACACTTTAACAAACACCTTAGACACCTGTGTTAAACTGTGTTTTGACCTCAAGTCTTGACTTGACTTGACAAGTTGTTATCGAAATAGTAAAAAAAGAAATTGGACCTTTAAAGATAAAAAAATGAATAAATCAAGGCATAAAGCCCATGTGGTTTTCAATTCCTTGCCAAATGTTTCTTGTTCAAATAGAAATTTGGCCCAGACTAAGTTACATTCTTAGCCTACATTCCTTGGAATTTCATCATGCTTCCTGTTCTATAAGTTTAAATAGTTTCACAGAGACAGCTGTAATATAACTAGAAACGCAAGATGAATGATCTTGAGGACAGACACCGATACAGTCAATTAGATAGTAATACTTAATGTAAAAGTCTGAGGAAGAAGAATGCATGCAAAATAACCCTCTAATTATCTAAGGCAACACTTCGAGGAATGTCTGGTTCCTTGGCAACAACCAGTATTTCTCTCAAACAAGTAGCTTCTTTCATAACAAACTCAACACAGGGTGCATCTGTCATGTGACACTTACTGTATGCACTTATGCATTCATATGTCTTTTTTTACATTATTTTGTTCTTGCACAGAGCATCTCACACAGAGCTTTCCACTGAAAATGTGATTGGCTGAGCAAGTAACTATATGCCTACTGAAAATACACAAATCTTTGCCATCTTTGTAATTCCACCAATTTATCTTTTTTTTTTTCTTTGACATAGGTCATGGTTTTATGAAATATTGATCAATCAGGCCAACCAAGGACAAGAGCTTGAGGACTGGAAAATGTGCAACACATAGGGTGGTGAGCTTGGCTATCCAAGCTTTGGTCAGGCCCAAAATATCTCCTTGTTATCCCTTAGATACAGTACAAGCCTTCGAAGCCCCCAGTTGCCTCAATTTATCAAGGGTACGCTTCACTTATTTCCAAGACAGCATGGCTTTTTCCTCCACAAAATCAAACACATCTCTACACTAGCACCAGTATTAGCATTTGTTGGCAGAATAGGTTTGTTGCATTTTCTCCTTTGAAGTGCCCTTGAGAAGCAACACCCTATGCTTTTTTTTTATTTTTTATTATTTTTTTTTAGAATAATGGACACTGTTTTGGGCCAAAATAATAAACCCTAACCACTTGCCTGGTTGCACGCAATCACAGATCATCCTCTTAACCCCTTCAACCACCTCCCCACTTCCCTCCTCAAAGCGTTCCATTGCAAAGCTACTTTGTGATTTTGCCAGCATTTTCTCATGTCCTCCCTGATGGCCCTGACTCACGCATGACTCATGTAGAGAAATGTAGGGGAATTCTTCTAGTACCTTGATAAATTCCCGAAATACCCTCTGGCTCACCTTCTACCCATTCACACCTCGATCCAGCATGACTTTTGGGAAAAACATCAGGAGAGACAGAAGCGACACAATCCATATGGTATACAAGTATAGAACTTATACAGTGTTACTTGGATTTTAGTGGAGAAAAGCACATATGTTCATTTCAGACGATAATCCCCTGGGTAAAATTAACAGTTTTGGGAGTGCTTCTTTATTGGAAATTTGAAGAATTTCTTTTATGCACAGAAGTTAATCATTCCAGCATACTTGTTTTGGCAACAGGATTTATGGGACATTTTACAGAGAGCTGGCCGTTGTCCAGTTCTGTGAGATATTGAAGTGTTTTTAAATACAAGGTCAACACCCATGTAGTTATCCTTCCAACATACTGTACTAAAATGTTCCTGTTGTCAGCGAAGGAACTATACGAGTACTCATGAGCTATATAAAAAAGTCATTTCTGTCTGAGATGGATGCAGCAGACAGTTTTTCCCATAAAGTTCACTAATGGGAACACAGTCTGAATGAGACTGTACACTAGATATACGGTACAATAGTTTCAGTAACTGAGTAAATGTAGATATAGACAGTAATGTCAGCGTGAGATATATGGTCACCCAGAGAATAGTGTTGCAGCCTCACAACTGCAGGGTCCTGGGTTCAATCGTGACCTAGGGGTCCAGTTTGTATAGATTTTTTCCGGGTTTATCAGTGAACTCTTGTATATCAAAGACAGCAGTTAACATTTACTCCAAGCATGTTAAACTGCCCTGTAGGCTGCACATGACTCATAAGGAAGCATGTGTTACCCCCCCCCCCCTCCCCCCCCAAGCCAGGGTCTGGGTTCGATTCCCGGCCAGGTTCGATTGCCATCTGTGTGCATGGAGTTTGCATGTTCTCTCCGTGCTCAATGGGTTTACTCCCACAGTCCAAAGACATGCAGATTAGGCTAACTGGTATTCCCAAATTGCCCACAGTGTGTGTGTACCCTGTGATGGATTGGCACCCTGTCCAGGGTATACCCCACCTCATACCCTCCTGGGATAGGCTCCAGGCCCCCCGTGACCCAGAATAAAGCTATGATGAGTGAGTGAAAGTTTAGTATTTGATCAAAAACATTTACAAATACATAAGCTATGCTTTCCGTACACTAAACCAATGTTGTCAATTAAATAGTTCATGGATTGGACATAGGAAATAAAAAAAAAAACACAAATTGTCTGGCCCGTCCTCTCTCAAATTCACAGACCATGGGAATGTGCTCCTTTGACTTAATCTAGAATCTCAATTCGAATCCAAAGTCTCTAGGTCAGGCCTATTAAACCAGCAACCTAGAGGTCAGATTCAGCCTGTTTCAGTTTCTAAATAGAATGCATAAGGCTTTTCATTCATTCGTTTTCAAAATAAACAATACCAAATTCAAAGGGACAGAGATCAAGGCACAGAGAGAAAGAGCGAATCCATCCATCCATCCATCTGTCTGTCTATTCATCCATTCATTATTTAAACATTTTGGAACAATCCAGGGTCCACACACATTCACACACACAATTTGCATAGCCGGATTACACTGAATGTCTTTGGACTGTGGGTCAAGCCCAGAGTACCCAAAATAAACTCACCAAGCATTAGGAGAAAACTGAAACAGATCCTGAAATATGTGACTTTCACTGAGTAAACTTGTCTTGTAATGACAAAGATAAATTAATTCACAAAAAAATGTGTTTTATTCATGTTACAACAGGACCTCTAATGTTACATTAATATAATAATATGTATACTACTGTATACTTTGGGTCGCATAGTGGCAAAGTCTGTTTTTTGGGTTTCTTCAGTGTTCTATGGTTTCACATGACAGTGTCTAGATTGGAGACTCCTGGTGTTCCAATGATTTTTCCTCCAAAAAATTTTCAGCCTTGGGATTGCCACTAGGAGTCCAGCACTTTGTGCAACCCCTCAGCATCTGGAGTTGGGAATCAAAGCCAGTCAGAATTGACGAAGTGCTGCAGTCCACCAAAGACCCTAGCATTCCCAGGATGAACAAAGATTCCTAAAGATGAATGAATGAATGAATGAATAGCAAATCATATCTGACTTCTTTGATGTATCCTGTTTTTGCTCTCTTTTTGGACAAGATTAATATATATAAGGATATGCAAGACAACACAAATAACCTCAAAAGCAACTGCAAACTTGTGTTAGGTCAGGGAGATGAGACAGAATTGCGCAAACATTAGGACATTCAGCCCCTAGAGCATGCCAAGATGCCGAGGCTGGATAGTGTAGGAGGGTGACAATGCAAATGTGCAGGCTTTAGCGCTGCCATGGTGACTAAAGCAGTAGCCCAAAACAAATCAGGCTTTCATGGGCTCACAGTTTCGCCCACCACTGTGCTGGGGTTAAGGTCACCCTCAAGGGTCAGAAATGCCTCTTATTCTCTTCCTTGTTCTTATCTCTTTCCTGTGCAACACCCTCGTTAACTCTACAAAGGAAACACGTTTCCATAATTTGTGTTGCAGCTTTGATTTAATGAAGGGGGAATATCCGTTTTTCCGGTCTCTCTCACTAGATGGCTGGATAAGGAACATTTTCTAATGCAAAAGACGTATTAAACTGACCTCCCCCCAAATCTTTCTATTATTACTTTTCCACCTTATTATTTTGTGTTAACAATCACTACAGTTGGGCAAATATTTTTAATTCCCATAAGACCTAAGGCTAAGTCTTTAAAGACATATTGCTTGGACTATGTGACACTGGAACACAGGACAGACCTAAATAAGGAGAACTGTGGCCGTGGGAAAGCCGTATTCTCTTACATCACTCTCTGACCTCTGCCATTGCCCAAATCAAAGTAAATCCAGACTTATGGAATCTTGAATCAGAAATTGTACTGAGTTAGCAATTTTGTCTGATCTCATTTTAGCAAAGACTTCATGAGATTAAATAGATTTCATATTTACTATAAATAACTCGGTCTGTATATAAACTCTGTTTCTCCAAGATCTTAGATATATATTTTTTCTTTTATGTTCAAAATTTAATTATTTATTATACATTTATTATGGTATATACAATATTTCAATATATTAATGAGTATAATGTATTATTGCTAAATTATTGCCATAAAATATATTTGAATACATCCAAAAATTGAAATGTATAATATATAATATAATACTCATGTGCACCATTAAACCCCCTATACACTTATATGTTTGGCAAAGGAATGTAAGTTTTATGATGCTTTTGTGGTACCCTGAGTGAGAGGTTAAATACCCCCTGGATAGGGCACCATGCACACACATTTATTAAAGCACTATTGGTTCTAGTTTTACATGTTGTTAGAGGTATAGTACATTCATGTTACCTTGTAAAAGATATTTACCAAAAGTGCAAAAGATGAATCTTAAGGACATCACCCGATTTAATAGGTAATCCCAATTAATAGGTAAAAATATATATTTATCTGGGTATTTAAAGTATTATGGTGAACTGGTATGTTTGGAAGCTATCTTTTCATTCTTGTTGATCACTCAGGTTTGTTGTTGGGTAGTGACTGGTTATTTACTTCCCAGAGTTATGCTGCAATAGCAATTCTTGCCGGAGTCTCTGCTTGCACTCTGCACCAAATATACATTCAATTTATACGTTAGCATACCTAACTGTTCTCCCTGGATCTATCGAGCTACACATGACACTCCTGAGCTGCCAATGATCCAGCACCTCTCTGCCTTCCGGATCTGTCTGACTCGTCCTGGTGCTCTGCTTTTGGTTGGTGATCTCATCACATGGAGGCCCCTTGTGTCTTGTGCCATCAGTCTCCTGGGATATAATCCAGACCCCTCACTGACACTGTATACAGGATAAAGCGGTATAGATGACGATGATGTATTTCTACATACCTTTCGAACTAATCTCCATATTTCTTTGATTCTGTAAAACTGCTTTGTGACAATGCCTATAATTAAAGGTGCTATATAAATACAATTTAATTGAAATTAAATTGAATATTTTTGGGGTATGATTGTACATCTCTATAAATAAAAGAATGGTTTTGTCTGTACATTGGTCAGAACTCGCTGCCTCAATAATAGCATTTACATTTTATACATTGGAAACTCTGTCTTTCTGTCTGTATGACAGAATTTATAAAAAATTTGCCATGACTTTATATTTATATTTGTCTGAAGTTAAACCTGCATCACAAATTAAATGAAAATGTTAATTAGAAGTGATGTTATAAACAGTTCATGTGCCAGATTTTGTCCCAGCATGATGCAAAACTGGCTGAACAGAATTTAATGAAACTTTTGCAGTACTTAGATATCTGCCCGAAGCTTAACCTGCACTATAAGTGAAATCAAACTGTTGTGTAAAAGCGATGTCATGAACAGTTATGTGCCGGAATAAACGAATAAACTACTATAAAATAAGATGCTAATGTGCTACTTGCTCAATGTAAACACACGCCTGCACCAAAAGATATTAATTAGAAAAGCTAAACTGAATATTTTTTTTACTGTGATTAGTTCATATTTTCACAGCTGACACAGTGAACTCACAGTGAATTTTAACACGCTGGAGTCTTTTTAAGACAAAACTTCATCTTTATCTGATCTACATTTTCGGTTTCTCATCTGTGATTCACTCTCCATGAAGTGTATTTGGCGTAAACAAGGCATAAGATACTCAACCTTAACCTCAAATAATAATAATTAAAAAAATAATAATAATATCACTGGTTACATTAACGTTGAACAGTTTATTCTGTAGAAAAGTCTGGAATAAACTGTTAACGGTTGATGAGTTTGTTGGATTTGCCTGGTTGGGTGGTTATTTGAGCGCGCGCGCTCGTGCACGCGGTCACGTGGTGCTGAAGTGCAGCCTGGCTGTGTCTCGCGCTTGCCTCACATGGACTCGGATCCTCTCGCTGCGCGCGCCCTGCAGGACAACTTCATGGGGTTTTTTTACCGAGATGATGATGAGATCCGAGGAAGAAGGGAAGGAGAGACACCAACTTGTTTTTGCATCTTTCCATCTTTCCTCATTTCTTTAGTTCTGTGGATTTTCTCATTAGCACCTGACCTCTGCCTGGCTCTCAGCTCCAGGTGATTAAACTCCTTCTGTCCTAAAGTTTCATTAATTAATCTGTGCATGATGTGTGTTATCTGAGTTTTCTGGGTCTTATGCATTTGCTGTTTGCCTTTTTTGTTTGGTGGTTTTACCCATGTTGAGGTAGTAAAGAGTGTTCTGTTTAGTTTAGTAGAAATTTAGTGGCAAAGGTGGGCAAGGGCAACAGTTAAGTGGTGGCAGAACCTGATGATAGTATAGTATAGAATAGTAAAAGGTTTAATGTGCAGGATGTCTGATTTGTTTCTTGAATGATAATACTGTACTTCCTAATCCTACAGTTGATTTAAATCAACTTAAATATTGCATATTTATTAAATATTCAAAACTTTATATTGAAACTTATATATGGTTCATTACAAACTTAAACATTGCATAACATTTGTACAAATGTGTACATTGCTGGCCAAAAGTATTAAGAACACATATACAATGCATTATAGTTCTCAAGTGATTTCATTCCTTAGTTCGAGCCTCTCTGGCTGATAAACTTGTGAAAACCAGGCTATGTGGCACTAATATTCAGCTTCTGGAGCCATGGCCTGGGTCATCTCCAGACCTAAACCCAACAGAAAACTGTTAGACAATGAGGAAGAAGGGTCGAGGACGGGTACATGATCTCCAGGAAGCGTTCACGCAGGCATGGATTGAGGGAGTGAGACGTATTGTTGACTCGATGCCCAGCCGGATCCAGCAGGTTTTGCAAAATAAAGGACTTCATGGTAATGATTGCTTGTTATATTGCAATTTCATTGCATAAAAGTAACAACATACTGTTATTATCTTGATTGTCATTATTTTAAAAATCTGCGAATGTCAATAAAACATTAAAATTCACCTTTAGTCCAAAACTTTTGGCCAGTAATGTAAATGTATTCCATAACTCTCTGTAAATTGTATAAGAGAATATTTCAGGTTAGAATAGCAAAAAGCAACATGTGAGGTTATTTTCATGATAGAGCTGCAAAATATATGCTTATCACGTATTGAAATTCGTCATTTCAATACAAAGAAATAATGTGTGTTAGGTTTTAAATCATGTCACAAGATAAACAACAGGGAAAAAAAAATTAAAAGCCGGAAAAGGAGTCTCTGTATCCTAATGTGATATAAATATTCTCTTAGAACTTGCATGCCCAGCCGAACTGCTGCCCAGTCAACATTTGCCCCTTCTGCTTGGTATATATTTTCCAGATGTCTCACATTGCCTTCCTCAGATCAGATCTAAGTTGGGGTGGGGATTCCTGAGCTTGCAGTTTGGTTTTTGCTCTTTAATGTAAACACTTACTCAATGTTTTGATGTACATAACAACATCTGCTGATTCACAAAAGCTATAACAATAATTTCAGTATAACAATTTTCCACATGTTCTGGCCTTGATCCAAAAACAAAAATGCATCTTTTATTTTATTTTATTATATATTAGTTATATTATGGTTAGTGTAAATCACACCAGACAGTCTCAAGTCCATAACATTTAAAAACATTAACAAAACAATAACAAAAAAAAAAAGAAACAGACAGACAGGTACTTAGGCAGACGGACAGACAGACAGACAGACAGACACTTTCAAAGGAAATTCCTCACATCCAGCAGCAATAAAGACATCAACAAAAAGGCAGATTTATAGATGTGATTGCACACTGTATATCTTACATATAGTCATTAGACACAGGATAATGTGAGAACTGACCAAAAGTTACTAGTGCAATGCAAAACAAAAAACTACAAGATCTATATAAAGAATATAAATAAAACCATACAAATCTCAATTAATAATAATAAACATTCATTCAAATCAATACAAGCCTTGTGTAAGTACATCACATTAGTTCGGTGCCTGTATCAGGAAACTATTTTGGAAATCTAAATTAACATCATGCTAAACCTCCGCCTCAGTGAGCCACTTTCATTTGAACTATTAAGATCTCCACCATGCATGGAAAAGGGACTGGCCGAAAGTATGTATTTATTTCCTTTGCCTCTGCATTAAATAAGCAGATACTCGGTTATGAAATTCTATCACAGCTCAATATTCCAAGTGAATAGCTGATCTCCTATATTACACAAGGCCGGTAGTGAAAAATAACAGCGCTCGGGCAGTTCCATAATTTTGAAGTCTCAACATCGAACCTCAGACAGAGTTCTCCATTTATTCTGGGAAGGAAAAAATAAATACAAAAATAGCAGTCGAACCATTTCCACCAGGAAAGGTACCAAAACTGGAAAAAAAAAAAAAAAAAAAAAGCCAAGCTCTGAGCTACAGCAAGCTTCAGTTTAATATTCAGCATCAGTTCCCCTGAATGCACAAATTGATGCCAAAGAATGTCTTTTATATTTGTTTAATCTGAAATGATGAGAGAAATGAAAACAAAAAATGAGACAGCATTTAGTGATTTGGGAATCATGTGTGTCTCTCTGAAAAGAAAAGTTTTTTTTCTCATTCCCAATTTGTTTCTTTTGACCAGTTCTACCAGTATGGCATCTGTGCTCCATCCTGTCCTGTTCCTTCTGTTTCCGTTGCTACTTGCTCAGTCAAGCGCCCATCAAAAGCCCCAATGGCCTTTGCAGCGTGTCCCTGTAGTCGTTCCCCAACAGATCGAGGAACGTCCTCCCCCTCATTTCGCCGGTCCGGCTCATCTGGAAGTGACATCTTCCTGCGGTCCCGAGTGTCACAAGAAAGCCCCAACACCCAGCTACTGGGACCTGCGACACTTCCTGTCCTACGAGACTCTGTTCTCAAATGGCCAGCTGACCGAGACGATGGTGGGAATCTACGGTTTCAACCCAAACATCATGAAGAGCCCTGCGGCCGAGCGGGGGCGCTCCAGAGCCAAGCGGCAGATCTTCGGTCACGACAGTCGCTTCAGCATTGTGGGTGGGGACTTCCTGCAGAACTACCCTTTCTCGACTGCTGTGAAGCTGTCCACCGGGTGCTCGGGTACGCTAGTGGGTAACAAGCACGTTCTCACGGCAGCCCATTGCATCCACGACGGAAAGAATTACGTAAAAGGTGCTCAGAGGTTGCGTGTCGGCTTTCTCAAGGCCAAGCAGAATGACCCACCGTCCAACAACAGCACCAACAACAAGATGAAGTTCCAATGGATCAGAGTCAAGCGCACGCATGTGCCCAAGGGCTGGATAAAGGGCAACGCTAATGACATCGGCATGGACTATGATTACGCCCTGCTGGAACTGAAGAAAACTCACAAGCGCAAACACATGAAGCTGGGAGTGAGTCCTTCCGCACAGCAACTCCCCGGTAAGCGAGTGCAGTTCTCCGGCTTTGACAACGATCGTCCAGGTCAGCTGGTCTACCGCTTCTGCAAAGCCGGCGATGAAACCTACGACCTTCTGTATCAGCATTGCGATGCGCAGCCTGGCGCTAGCGGCTCTGGCGTTTATGTCCGGTTGTGGAATCATACGCACCGCCGTTGGGAGAGAAAAGTGATCGGGATCTTCTCGGGACACCAATGGGTGGACCTCAACGGCGATCCCCAGGAGTTTAACGTAGCAGTGCGCATCACTCCTCTTAAATACGCCCAGATCTGCTACTGGATCAAAGGGAATTACATGGAGTGCAGAGAAGGCTGAACATTAACAGAGACGCTGCTTCAGTAGCGTCATTAAACTTCTGGGCATCCTCTAGATGCATTGAAACAGAGGTTAAACACCTAGGAATACACGAAACACTGGCATGTAAACACTGAACAATCTTTAAACACACATTCACAGACTACAGTATAAATACTCAGAAACTACAATCATTTCTAGAAACTTACCTTACAGTTATGTAACCAAATAATTTTGCACAGTCTTCTCAAGTTGGTCTTTGCAATAGTGTATAGCTTTAGTTTAAGATTAATCTTTGATATTAATCAAAAATTACATCACCCAAGATGTTTTTTTTTTTTTTTTTTTTTAGTAACTGGGGAATTCTCCAGTACAAAGCACTGTAAGGCTTTAAGCCTTTTTTTTTGGTGAAGAATGTAGCCCAATTTAACCAAAGGTGCTTTTATATAAATAGCCAAGTCAAGCATGCAAAGGGTCTTTGATCTACTGTATGAACTGTATGTTTTATTAATGGCATGTGGTTTCTATTCTTTTAGCGACCCCTAGTGGTCAAAGATATTACATCAGATGGACAGAAAGTTCCCAAAGTTCAAAACTATGTTGGTGGATGGTGCTTCCTTAAACTAATCTTTTTTTTTTCTTCTTTCAATTAATAAGCTTTTGTAAGTATGATTCAAATGTTATATATGTTCAAAGTTATATACCAATGTCAGCACCTAAAGCACTTTGAGTTTTCCTAAAGTACTGATTCATTAGTCATTAACAGCCTTGTATGAGAATTCACTCTGTACTATGCAAATGCATTAAATGCTTTAAAAAAATATACATCATTCTGACACATCGCTGCACCATGGGGCCAAAAAAATATAAATATTTTACATGACATACTGTTGTGCATATGCATATTTTTATATGCATTTTATTGTAAACAACAACAACAACAACAACAACAAAAGTAAATCAACATCCCATAAAAAGAATATTTTTTTATATGAAGGTAAAGCCTGTGTTGGTTTTACACGTAAATTGAATCTATGATGTAATCCCTCAGGAAAAAGATTTTATGTGTGACTTATTTGTGCATTAATCATTAAAAAAAAAAAAAGAAGACACAGACACACTGTAAGAAAATGGGAGAAGTTTTCTTGTTTTATTCGGGATGCCATGGCATTCTGAAATAATGCTGCATTGTTTCAAATACTGCAAGTTTGACAGACTACGGCGCAGACGTAGCCGTTAGCCATAATGGCAAACCTAGGCTCTCATACCATCCTGGGATTTGGCACAAGGATGAACATAAATAAACAGTGAGGGGAAAAAGTGGCATCCATTAAACTTCAAACGCTGTTGCGACAGGAAACAAAAGTGTCTGGAAAAAAGTATGCACCAATATCAAGCTATTAACAGATAATAATCATAAAAATACAGTAATGCAATGAAGAGAAATAATACAGCATTCGTTATACAAGATTGAATTTCATCCACTTTCCCCAGACATCCATTTAGAGTGGACTGATGGACTCTCCGTTCTTGCCTGGCTGATGATTTTTTTTTTCTTTTCTTTTTTCTTCCTTTTTTAAAATGTTATTTTAAGAGCATCTTTGGCGAAATTTGGACGTTGTGTGAGACACGTGCTAAAAATCATGGGCGCTTCTCCCGTCTGCTTCTTTTACCACTGTTTATTGTTTATTTTTTCCAAAACTTGTACATAAGGGAAGAAATGACATCACGTCGTGCAAACGTAATGCCCTGCGTTCATCATTCATGTAACAGTATACAAAATAAAATATTTTCTTAAATAGATAGAAACGTTGCAGGAAAATAGAACCGTATCAAAAGAAATACCAGCTGGAGTTCACAGTCATCGGATAAAACACCCTAAACCAGCTTCCAGCGAGCATCACTGGGACTTGAGCCCCACGCTGTTGCTGTTCAGGGGATACGAGTAGGCTTTGCCCAGCACGATGCGGTCTCGCAGCAGCTTGAACAGCACGTAGTAGTTGCAGAAGAGGATGAGGCCCAGCGAGAGCGTGTGATTCCAGCGCTCGGAGCGCAGCAGCGAGTACAGCTGGTAGAGCACCACGCTCGACTCGATCCCGATCAGAAGGTTCAGGATCCTCAATGGCTTATGAAACAGGAACTGAGGAGGAATGAAGAGATATTATACCATTAGTGTTATGCTCATGGCTCAAAGGGTGACCTATTGT
>JAAGKR010002246.1:0-25717 GCA_011419295.1 Clarias macrocephalus | reverse complement strand
GTTGTGTGAGACACGTGCTAAAAATCATGGGCGCTTCTCCCGTCTGCTTCTTTTACCACTGTTTATTGTTTATTTTTTCCAAAACTTGTACATAAGGGAAGAAATGACATCACGTCGTGCAAACGTAATGCCCTGCGTTCATCATTCATGTAACAGTATACAAAATAAAATATTTTCTTAAATAGATAGAAACGTTGCAGGAAAATAGAACCGTATCAAAAGAAATACCAGCTGGAGTTCACAGTCATCGGATAAAACACCCTAAACCAGCTTCCAGCGAGCATCACTGGGACTTGAGCCCCACGCTGTTGCTGTTCAGGGGATACGAGTAGGCTTTGCCCAGCACGATGCGGTCTCGCAGCAGCTTGAACAGCACGTAGTAGTTGCAGAAGAGGATGAGGCCCAGCGAGAGCGTGTGATTCCAGCGCTCGGAGCGCAGCAGCGAGTACAGCTGGTAGAGCACCACGCTCGACTCGATCCCGATCAGAAGGTTCAGGATCCTCAATGGCTTATGAAACAGGAACTGAGGAGGAATGAAGAGATATTATACCATTAGTGTTATGCTCATGGCTCAAAGGGTGACCTATTGTTGCAAACAAAGCTTCAGGACATGCTCAGATCAGGTCAAACATCAGAATGGAGAGAAAAAAAGAGAGTGATCTCCGTGGCTTTGACTGTGGCATGTACCAGAGCCGGTATTCACAAAGCTCCCTAGAATTCTCTCAGAGAGCTCCTATCTTAGCTTAAAAAGTCCTAGCTGGGAGTCCTAGACTAAAAGTGATTGAGGAAACTCTGAGTAAGGAAAGTACAAAAACCTTTATCTTAATGAGGAGGTGTAGTTGACCCTGTTGCGAGGGATGGTGTAGCAATTCAAGTACGGTGATTGGTTGATAAAAAAAAATCTGTAAAGGTCTTGTTATGCACGCTTTGTGAAAACAGAATACAGGGGTTGGACAATGAAACTGAAACACTGGCCAATTTAGTGTTGGAGGTTTCATGGCCAAATTTGAACCAGCCTGGTGGCCGATCTTCATTGACTGCACATTCCACCAGTGTGAAAGTTTAATAAGCAGAGTAATAGCACAGTTTTTCTTATAACATAGCAATGCACACAACATTTTGGGTGACATATCAGAGTTCAAAAAAGGACAAAATGTTGGTGCGCGTCTCACTGGCGTATCTGTGACCAAGACAGCAAGTCTTTGGAATGTAGCAAGAGCCACGGTATCCAGGGTAATGTCAGCATACCACCAAGAAGGACGAACCACATCCAACAGGAGTAACCGTGGACGCAAGAGGAAGCTGTCTGAAAGGGATGTCCGGGTGCTGACCCAGATTTAATCCAAAAAACATAAAACCACAGCTGCCCAACTCACTGCAGAATTAAATGTGCACCTCAACTCTCCTGTTTCCACCAAAACTGTTCGTCGGAACCTCCACAGGGTCAATGTACATGGGCGGGCTGCTATAGCCAAACCTTTGGTCACTCGTGCCAATGACAAACGTCGGTTTCAATGGTGCCAGCAGAGAAAATCTTGGGCTGTGGACAATGTGAAACATATATTGTTCTCTGATGAGTCCACATTCACTGTCTTTTCCACATCCAGGAGAGTTACAGTGTGGAGAAGCCCCAAAAAGCAGTGTACCAACCAGACTGTTGCATGCCCAGGGTGAAGCATGGGGGTGGATCAGTGATCGTTTGGACTGCAATATCATGGCCTTCCCTACTGTAGGCCAAATACCGGTGCTAGATGGGCACGTCACTGCCAAGGACTACCGAACCATTCTGGAGGACCATGTGCACCCAATGGTTCAAACATTATCATCCTGATACACGGCACCACATTCAGGATACAATGAACCAATACACACAGCAAGACTGGTGACAGAGTGGTTTGATGAACATGAAAGTGAAGTTGAACATCTCCCATGGCCTGCACAGTCACCAGATCTAAATATTATTGAGACACTTCGGGATGTTTTGGAGGAGCGAGTCAGGGAACATTTTCCTCCACCAACATCACGTAGTGACCTGGACACTATTCTGTAAGAAGAACGGCTCAAAATCCCTCTGGCCACTGTGCAGGACTTGTATCTGTCATTCCCAAGACGAATCGATGCTGTATTGGCCAATTGAATTCAATTTTATTTGTATAACGCATTTTACAATTGTCATTTTCGCAAAGTAGTTTTTCAGAATTAAAAAATTATGGAAAAGTGTATGAAATTCTAATCAAAGTTGTGTAATTTGTCTTAACCATTTCTTACAGGCTTTGATGAAACTGAAAATAAAGGACTGAAATACATAATAAAAACTGAAACGTTAAAATGTCAGGTAAAAAAAATTTTCTTGCTAATCTTCCTCTCGACACTCTAGTCCAGTAGGTGGCGGTATTGTAACTAATTCAATAGCTATAAACTTAACAACAACAAAAAAATTAAATGATAATCTCACAAAGCCAGACTATTTTGAAAGTACTTTGCAGAGGATGCTAATGGTGCGTACTTTGTGCAAATAATGTAGTAGGTATATTTTAAAGGAATTTGTCGATTTTGGACTGTTTAACGGTGGAAAGTTTACCTGAATCATGTAAAATTTTAATTAATTCTGAATCCAAACTGACCCTTTGATTCAGTGAACTGTCAAAGATCAATCAAATTGCATACTCGATTTATTCACACGGCTTTAAACTCCCTCTTCACACTTTGCCATTAGCCGTTATAGCTTTTGTAAAAGATGGCTTGATGATGGCAGAGAGCTCAGAGGAGATCTTGAGCTCGCGTGCAGACTGCTGTAATAAAAATAACCACTACTTACAGGTGAGGGGGAAAAAAACATATCAGAATGCACAATACATATAACCTTGAAGCGGATGAGCTAAAATAGCATCTTTATCTGTGCGGTTGTGCCTGCTAGTTAAACGACTACAGCCTTCCTACCAGCTCGACTCTGGCCGTTCTCCCATCACCTGTTGTGTTCACCCACAGAACCGGCACTCAAGGAATGTTCTCTGTGCTGCTGTTGTTGTTTTGACCTATTCTGTGTAAATTGTAGAGAATGTGTGAGAAAATCCAAGAGAGATCAGCAGTTTCTGAAATTTCGATCCCAGCCAGTCTGGCGCCAAGAGCCATGTCACAGTTCAAGTCACTGAAATGATGTATGATCTCCTTGCTGATGCTTAATATGAAGATTAACCGATGCACTTGTGTAGCTGCCATGCAAGACTTGCATGAATCAACAGCGGCATGTGTGTTTTCTTATTTAGCACATTCATGCAAAAATTATTTATATACAAGTCAAGATTTTTTTGTGTTGTTGTTTATTTGCTTTTTACTTAAGATGGCCTAAGAATTTAGATTCCATCTAAATTTCTTTTTTAAATAACATCAAAATAATAGAGTATTATGCCCTTAATAATAAAAATATTATTATTATTATTATTAACAACAACAATATTAATAATAGTTGTTGTTTTTATTTATTTATTTACTTTTTAAGATTGCAAACATTTGCGTAATTTATAAAAATAATTATTCACACAAATAAATTATACACACTAAAATAAACCTACGTTTAATAACTGTAAGGGATTTATTACTATGTACAAAGTTAGCAGCCTGAGAAAACAGACTACAGAGCTACAGAAACTAATGTTCTCAATTAATTTTAAGGCTTTAAAAAAAACTGACTGTCCATGTGTAAGGACACCAGGATGAGTGTGATTATACATTGAATCGAAAAAAAAAAAAGAAAAAAAAACATCTGAATATTGTTTTTTTTATTTTTTTTATATAATTTTATTTTAAAAGTGAAAACTATCACTAAGTGTTGTTTAAACATGATATTACTGTGTTTGATTGACATCCACCTCACCTGACCTGAACCTTTTAATGAATTTATGGGTAGACGAGGACAAGAAACAATCCTGACCAAACAATACAGATGAGCTGAAGGCTGCCATCAAAGCAACCTGGGCTTCAATAACGCCTCAGCAGTGCCACAGGCTGATCGCCTTAAGGAGACCTGACCAAGTACTGAGTGCGTAAATGAACATAATTTTATGAAGTTGAACATTTCTGTTTTGTAAATCCATTTTTGTTTATCTCAGGAAATATTTGAATATTTTAAGATATTGGATTTTTGATTTTCATGAACTGTAAGCAGTCATCAACAACAACAAATAACAGGCTGGAAATATTTCACGACATGTAATAAAGCTAATTACCAAAAAAAAAAATTGCACATTGTATAAAAGGCTGTTTATTCACAATTAAGGACTACAATAGAGCTACTATCTATTATAAATATTATATAAGCTTGACTGAAAAAATATCAAAGGCGACTTACATAAAATCTGGCGTGCGAGACGTCAGAGGGCAAGGCCACGTTATACGGCCCCACGGCCTTGTACAGACAGCGACTGTGTCGCACGAGCACACCCTGAGGCCAGATTGTGTTCTCTGACCACCTGATAAACAAAAAAAAATCATTCATTCATCAGCTTTACTGCAGAATACGAGAGTGTGGAAAAAAATGCACGATTTATTAAATAACTAAACATTTGTCTTAGATGAACACAATCTAATCTAATGACAATTTAATGTTCTAACCGCTGGTGCTATTTAACACAATTATGTAAGACGTGCGAGGTAAGTTATGTAAATATAAATTCACCTAATATGAAAAGTCATGAGAAAAACTTTCAAAATGAACGAAAAACTACAGGCTAATTCGAGTGCTTTTCCTTGCTTTGTTCTGCTGGGGAAATTTTATTGAATGCTGTGGTGAAAGCACAGTGAATACAAGAGGCACCGAGTCAATACATGGGGCGTTCAAGTCAAACCGGGACTTTTAATTGTGCAAAATAACAGAGGGTATATTTCTCTACATACAACACACTCACGTGTGTTGTGGTGCGTTGCTGTAGGAGCCGTGCTCGAGTCGCTGCCAGCGGCCCAGATGTGCGGCTGAGCGGTGCAGCAGGTCGCAGTAGCTGGGAGGAAGCAGCTGACTCATCAGCATTACGAATGCGTTGATCCACACCATGATCAAGTGCTCACATGACCAGCGCATGTCGTAGTACTGTGTTTTCTGTGAGACACACACACAGTTGAATAAACGGAGCTGAATTTTGTCTGACTGAAGTCTCACTTCGTGACTCACACTCACCTGGACAAAGCAGAGCGGTAAGAAGGCCACGTAGTAGGCACTGAACAGCGAATTAAAGAGCACCTCTTTGATACGACGGTTAAAGTCACTCTTGAGCTCCTCTACCTCACTGCGTATGAGCTCGGGAGAGGGTGGGCACGTGTGCGCGGGAACGTGGGCGGGGCTGAAGAATTGCTCACGCAGGTTCTCGCGTACAAGCGCCAAGAAGTCCTTGGGTCGCTGTAGAGAGCTGTCCGTCCCGTCCTGCTCTGTAAACGAGCAGTCTGTCGGCGCTTGCTGAGCTCGGCCCTCCTGGTGAAAGCAGCACAGTGGTACATACACACCGAACCTACGGGGAAGAAATGCGAGATACACTTTAGCAAAGTGAATAAAAATCAAATATGCACCTACTGTAGGTACCTGATAATATTGTATCCGGTGTTCCTTGGCGTTTCCCTTCCCTACTGTTTTGAATATTCTGTGTGCATGAACGTACAAACGCCTGTCCAGTGTTGTAAGTCAATAAAAGTTTCATTTTTCCTCTCGTAAGTCTCATGGTTTATATATTGTATCACTCCAAATTTGGATTAAACTAGATAGAAGTATGTTGATGGAAGGAATTCCCACGCAAATCTCAGCACATTCAGTGCAGTGCGAGAACCGTCCATTAGTGCTGGTGCATTTTTTTCCCCAAATTCTTTTTTTTTTTTTTTACTTGAATGCTATTTAAAGCCAATACAAGGGGGGGGGGGGGGCATCATTTTACATGAATAAATCCCACAGAGTCCGAGCTAGTCACAAACACTGCGCATTACAGACACCATGGCAAACAGGCAGCACAATGCTAGGGGCAGCGCTTGTTGCAAAACGTTCACATATCACCTCAGAGATTTGGAATTAATACGAGGTTGAAAGGTCAAATAAAAAAGGTAATTTCAATATAATCCGAAGTGGCAATGCATTAGAATCATGTCATTTTTGACCTTGGCGTGTTTGGCAGATGAAGTGGGAAAGCAAAATGCTAGGCCGCTAATTCGAATATTGCTAAAGATATTCGCTCACCTGCCTTCACATGCATATGAACTTAAGGAACGTCCTATTCTTCCAAATAAAGTCTGATTCTTCTAATTATGTCCAAACTCGCTCATCTGTGTCTTTATGGCCGTTGCTTTGTGCACTGGTGCGCAGTCATGTTGGAACTGGTGTGTGGTTGTTTTTCAGTCATTGGGCTCAGCCCCTTTCTTACAGTGAAAGAAATTCTTAATGCTTCAGCATAGACCAAGACATTTTGGACAATTTCATGCTTTCAACTTTGTGGTAACAGTTTGGGGACGGTCCCTTCCTGTTCCAACATGACTGCGCACCAGTGCACAAAGCAAGGTCCATAAAGACATGGATGAGAGAGTTCGATGTCGAAGAACGTGACTGGCCTGAACAGAGTCCTGACCCTAACCTGATAGAACACGTTTGGGATGAATTAGAGCGGAGACTGCGAGCCAGGCCTTCTCGTCCAACATCGGTGTCTGACCTCACAAATGCACTTATGAAAGAATGGTCAAAAATTCCCATAAACTTAAACTGCTTAAACTTTACTTAACAATGAACTTCTTTTAAAATTCCTACATTATAAAAATAAAAATTATGGATAAAATGCAAGGGGGAAAAAATTACAATTGACATTTTGCCCCTGACTTCAGTCCTTTCACAAAAAACTGCTTTCTAAGTGAAACAAAAATGATAATCTGTACATCTGTAAGAGGAATTATTTTTAAAATTTTCATTAGATAAAGCCATTTTTTAAAATCGACATGCAAATATAAAACATCTGTCCACTGCAATCAACATTAAACGATAAGGCTGGAAAGAAATGTAGCTATTCAGCACCATGACCTCAACTGGTCATGATTAATCTATATTTATTCAATTTATATATTGAGAATATGAAATAAAAAATTATAACTCTCTGTATCCAATTTTAGCTGAATAGCAACGGAGTTAGAAATCCTTCAGTATTGGCCTCTAACCATAACTGCTGTAAGAAGCATTTCTCAGCATGTGTTTGGGGTAACAGAAAGCTCAGACAATTGTAACTTTCCTCCCACAACCTGCCTGATCAGCACAATGAGGCTTTAACATGTGATTTCAGAACATCAGATAGAGTATCAATAGAGAACTACTTAAAATATGACCCTGTTATAACGTAAAACTCAACATCACGTGATCTTAAAACTTATTAAACGTTTTAAGGCATAAGAGACTAAATCGAGGGCACTTTGTTTTGTTTGTTTCGGGGAAAAGTTCATGCATCTTTCACTCTAGCTGTAGAATTAATATTAATTAACTTTTACAAAAAAAAAAAAAAAAAAATTGACCTAATCTCCTTGCTTTTCAAAATACTGTCCATCTCAGCTTTCGCATTAACAAAGTTTTAGGCTAAGCGGCGAGCCACAAAAGCACTGCTGTTCCATCTGTTCATTCAGTACATTCAGGTCGTCAGCTGATCACAACACTGCCTCCAGAGGCTTGTGCAGTGGACAGTTCGCATGATGGTTGCAGGCTTGATGGTTTCCCTTCTTAACCTGACGCACACATCACTCAGCAATAGAGTCAGTCAGGACTCATCATGGACCACATGATCTTTTTCGATTCCAAGTCTAATCTTTATGCTCCATAATGAAAAAATGAAAAAATAATGACTGAATTTTTGTAACTAACAACAACAACACAGAAGGATAAATTTCTTAACACACAGAAGCTGCCTGACAGTTTTGTAATCGTTCTTTTTTTTTATTACACTAATGATCGTTATTATTTATAAATCAGTTAATTATGCATAAATTTGGTTCAGACGACACTGAGAATGAATAATTAAAAACTATTGTCCTGAACACAATTCAAGTGGCAGTTTTGAGCTATGGGGTTTTTAACCAATCATAAATGAGACCAAATTCTTATAACCAATCAGAAAAATCAAAAAGTGAGATAACGGTTTTAAATTTTGTTGTTTTAATAGTTTTTTTATTTATCACCCATTTCCGTAAAAAAGCTTATTTTTCCTACTATATTTTTTCTGTTATGCCTCTTTAATATATAATTTTTTTCCCCCTTCCATGTTTTTTCCTCCCTTATAAGGCTCAGTACTGACCTGTCCTGTGCATTTAATACCTGCTGAGACAGCAGTGTTACACTTACACTCATCACATTTGCGGACTGTTTAACAGATTGTACTTTACCCCTAATATGTCTCGCGTGTTGCCCCATACTGTACACATGAGACGACAATAAATAAGGGACTTGAGATCAGAGACTTACAAAAGATGCAGCCCCATGACCCTATGATAAGATCAATAGATCAAGAACGCTAAACTTCAAAACTATAGTGCATCTGCTCTGACTATAGTCGGTATAGTTTGACGCATAACACAATCTGATGATGTTAGGGAGCATTAACTAGAGTAGCATCACAGAAAGTGGAAGGTCTAGCGTGCTCATCACACACAGGTTACCTCTGTATACATATAAAGTGACATGTAAGGTAATATAAAAGCTATTTAAGCAATATCACATGAGAGGGAGTGCTGTTGTACTGAATATCAGCATGGCTGTGAGGTAGAGGCAGAGTCCCCCACTCATGCTGCTGACCGACAGTTAGTGTAATTCATCATTGATGACTCCAGTGATGCGGAGTGACAAGGTTAAACATCCCAGTGCCGTTACTGTCTATTATCACCACTCTTGAATGCCTCTCATTCAATCTGAACTAACTGTTGTAAAAAGTGAGCTAAATAAACTCTTTATCACAATATAAAGGGAACAGAAGTCTAAGTCTCTATTACACATCTATCCAATGTACCACATCCTGTTAATGACCTCAACGCTGTATCATGTCTTCGCATAGCACTTTGCTAATATTCAAGTCTGACAAGCATCTTCACTTCCTCTCACTGACTTTCTGATCAGCTCATCTACAGTTAGTGAAAAAGTACAAGGGAAGGAATGTCGTTTGCATTCGCGCCTAAGGAAATTAATCCAACACGTCAAATGTAAGTGTCGTCTCTGCGCCTTTAAATTGCGAGGGAAATCCCAGACGCCATTTGGCTCAGAGCTGTTTTCCACTGTATTGGACTGTGAACTCTGAGATTAGAATTATTCACCATCTGGACAGCTTTACACGACAGGATCATCGTGCTCCGGATTGATTCATCAAGGCCGACTCATTTCTCCCGCACCCCCACACACATACAATATACATTCACTTACATGCTGAAAATAATGTATATAATTGTAAATATTGGTATCAAGTGCACTGCAGTGTCTAATCTTTGTGCATTACAAGAGAGCTACTTCTGCGATTTGTTCGCATCTATGAATGTTCGTACCGCGGTCCGTTTGCATCTACGGAAATTCGTAACTCGAATGTTTGTGAGTCGGAGACTACGTGTACTGCAGTTTATAATACAGTATTCTCCAGTAATGTCTAGAAAGTGTACCATGAATTTCCTCAACACAGAAATTCTGCCGAACCGTCTAAGCGACATACCAGAGTTTTTTTTAAATAAAAAAAAAAAAAACATGTAAAGTGTGGTGGTACTTAAGGCTTCATAGGAATGTGGCAGTGGCATTGGAGTGCACTTATGAAAGTTAGTATGGAAAATTTTATAATTTCTACTATTAATATTAAATGGACTAATGTTTGTATTAAAATGCACCTATTCCATATTTCTTTACCATAATTAATCCTTCATTATAGTCTGTAGTCACACATTTGATGTTGGTTAGGATAAGGCCTAATCGTTTTGGTCTGATTGTGAACATGGAGGATCTCATATTACAATGAGACCTGATGGGAAGCTGCAGTCCTGTCTTTCTTATGTGTGGTAAAGAGGAGAGGCTTGTGACCTTAATCAATGACTAATGCATTATAAAATCTGGAAAGATAGTGCTGAACCATCAACTTCGCAGAAGAAATGAAAGGCTGTGATTAAAAAATTAATCACTTGAAGTTATACTGCGGCTGAAGGTGAAGTTGGACTGTACAAAAAAAAAAAAAAATCACAGCTATGTTTAATAGAGAAAGTAAAAGTATTTCCATATACACAGTGCAAAGGGAACTCACAAGATTGGGACACATGTGAGGCCATAAAAAACCCATTTGTTAGTGAGAAAAACCAGAAAAAAAGCTTCGGTTTGTTAGGCAGCATAAACATTGGAATTTGGAGCAATGCAAAAAAAGAGTCATGTGGTCTGATGAGTCCAGATTGACCCTATTCAGGAGCGACGGGTGTGTCGGGGTAAGACGGGAAAGAGTGTGAATCGTAAGCATATGATCCGCCACACCTTCTCCGATCAAAGAATGCAGGCTGCTTGTCATTATGAAAACTACAGAAGCATACTTCAAGTTATGGAACAGCCTGACTATTAATCATGGCTAGTCCTGCTGGAGTCCCTGCTTTCACTCTGCACTATACATACATTGACCCTATACATGTGAATGTGACCATACCTAACTTTTATATCTCTTCTGTCTCTCTACACATGTATGTACACATATGACTGCACAACAGTTCCTGTGATCTGTTATCACCCAAATGAGGATGGGTTCCCTGTTATACAGGGTGGGCCATTTATATGGATACACCTTAATAAAATGGGAATGGTTGGTGATATTAACGTCCTGTTTGTGGCACATTAGTATATGTGAGGGGGCAAACTTTTCAAGATGGGTGGTGACCATGGTGGCCATTTGGAAGTCGGCCATCTTGGATCCAACTTTTGTTTTTTCAATAGGAAGAGGGTCATGTGACACATCAAACTTATTGGGAATTTCACAACAAAAACAATGGTGTGCTTGGTTGTAACTTTATTCTTTCATAAGTTATTTACAAGTTTCTGACCACTTATAAAATGTGTTCAATGTGCTGCCCATTGTGATGGATTGTCAATGTAACCCTCTTCTCCCACTCTTCACACACTGATAGCAACACCGCAGGAGAAATGCCAGCACAGGCTTCCAGTATCCCTAGTTTCAGGTGCTGCACATCTCGTATCTTCACACCATAGACAATTGCCTTCAGATGACCCCAAAGATAAAAGTCTAAGGGGGTCAGATCGGGAGACCTTCCAAGATCCAAGATTCAAGATGGGCGACTTCCAAATGGCCACCATGGTCACCACCCATCTTGAAAAGTTTGCCCCCTCACATATTAACGTCCTGATTGTGGCACATTAGTACATCACCAACCATTCCCATTTTATTAAGGTGTATCCATATAAATGGCCCACCCTGTATAACGCATTGGGTCCTCTCAAGGTTTCGTCCTATTGACATCTCAGGTTTCGCACATTTTTTTTTTACCTCAGGGAAAATCTGATCATTTTGATTTCTTCACATTTTCTCACACATTGCAAACTCAAAAATTTAAATTTTTGTGTGATGCACCATCATGCATAGTGCCTAATGTACTGAAGCAAACAGGAACTGGTATGAGCTTACGGGTAGCCCAAGAAGAGCAGGTTTAGCACTGAGTGGGTCTTGAAAAGGTTGACGAGGGTCCAGCAGAGAATCCAGCCACAGAGAGTGAGGAGACTGAGCCGGGCCACGATCAGCAGCACGTACTGCAGGAAGGAAGATGGACTCGCCTGGGAGGCCTGGTGTGGGACGACAAGACAAATAGAGTCATTGAAAAAAATTGATCCTGTTTAATTACAATGCCTATATGATATTGTTTTGTAATAAAAAGACAATGTAGTGTTAATAACGATAGAGAACATTCAAAAACAGCACAGCAATCACGTAAAAAAAGAATGCGCTACAGATAGCGCAGCTCAAAAATCACAATTTTTAAGACGAGTTGCTTGTAACTACAAGACGGCCTTACAGGGCCCACAAGACGCAATGTGCATTTGACGTAGAGGCAGAGCAGACAGTGTCTTGTTAAAAACTGTGAAAAGTTGCGTGACCTGATCATCACCAATAAACTAATCTCCCTGTGGTGCCACCATGTTTATTTATTTTGAATGAATTCTCCAGTGTGCCCCCTACTGGGAAGCTCCGGTACCACAAGTATATGAACAAATACGCTCGCGATGTTGTCGGTTGACTATGTTTTAACACATGGTTTAACAGAAAGCATGTCTCTGGCTTAACACTTTGAGTCTCTGTGCGGGTCCTGAGATGTAGTTGGAGTGGGAGTTTTGCTGAAACCTGGCAACTCGGCCCTCTTGAGCTTCATCTCACAAAATGCAACATTAAATAAAACTTTATTTAATGAAAATGTATAAATTTTATCAATGAAAATTTTCTCTGCAGGATCTTGAATGCACACACTTAGTTTAAAGCTGTCCGATCAAAAAAAAAAAAAAACTAGGAATAACACACATACTTGAACTGTTTTGGGAGTTGGTTAGTGTGTATTATCAGTTTACCCTGAATAATGTTTTTAATATTTAATTACATCCCCAGTGTATATATAATGTTTGCCATCGATGTACAAACATCTAATAGAAAGGAAAATCCCTCCGGTGGAAATGTCCCACAAACAGCGGGAAGTACCGATTATTTTTATTTTACTTCATTTCACTTGAAGTCCCTCTATTTTTCTGTAACTAACATTATACATTCTGTGTGTAGTTTGGCTCTAAAGGTTTATGACTTCAGATTTCCACATTCAGAAGTAGAAAGACTGCACAAGGCTGTTTAAAGCTGTAGATGTGGACAGTACCTCTGAGACGATGGTCCATACCAGTCTTCTGGCCAGCATCACTGTGATAAAGATTGCTAGGTGGTAGTCTATCAGATAAAAGTTCTAGGAAGAGAAAGAGACCGCATGTCAGATAAAAAATAACGTGGGGGGAAAAAAAGCAAAAAAAAAAAAAAAAAACATGTCTGATGATGATTGGCTTTAAACAAATTCAACATATGTTTAGCATACTTTAGTAACAGACTTTCACACAAATATTAGTTGCAAACTTAAACCTGGAAAAAACAAATGGGAATTAAAAAAATATATATATTTTTTTATCATTGACACAGATGGAGCTCAGTGAATAAGACAAAATCTAGCACAATGAGGAGAGTTTTATATGTTGAAATGATGCGCATTAAAAAAAAAAATTTTTTTTCAGTTCATACTTTTCTGTAGTCCAACATTTCTTTGTTAAAAATCTCCCTTTTTTTTACTTTGTCTTAAGTAAAAGTCAAATTTTCCGGGATACTGTATATTTTCAGTAAACTGGGTTTTCATTAGCTGTAAGCCATAATCATACAAATTAAAAGAAATAAACACTTAAAATATATCGGCATGTGTGTGTAATAAACCAATATAATATACGAATTTCACTTTTTGAGTCAGCAGGAAAAAAACACTTTGTACACAGTTCAGGAAAAGTAAAATTGTATCATTAATATTATATTAATATAATATAAATTAGGCTGAAACGATTCCTCGAGTAATTCGATTACAAAAAATGATCGAGGCAAAATCTTCTCCCTCAAAGCTTCTTTTAATAAATTTTAAAAGCTTATGTTTATGCGAAGAAGATGCGCTTACGTCACCCACAAAGCGGAAGGAGACGCAAACAGTTAGCTGTGTATTGAGTTGAGGGAGCGTCCTGTTGTGGGCTGCAAAATGGAAGGGAGCGATAAAAATATATTAACATTTATTTTAAAGTGTGCCTTAGTTTTTTTGATACTTAAAGTCATCTCATCTGAGGCATACTTCTGATCAGACAGTAAATTACATGAAGTTGTGTTAATCTGACTAAAGCCCCGACTAATAACCCCGACTAATAACCCCGACTAATAACCCCGACTAATAACCCCGACTAATAACCCCGACTAAAGCCCCCGACTAAAGCCCCGACTAATAACCCAGACTAAAGCCCCCGACTAAAGCCCCCGACTAAAGCCCCCGACTAATAACCCCCGACTAATAACCCCGACTAAAGCCCCGACTAAAGCCCCGACTAAAGCCCCGACTAAAAGGCTACGATTGAAATCGTATTAATCAAACCACTCAGTACAGTCAGTATAGTACATCCAGATGCCACAGTTGGAGTCGAGCTATTCTTGCACTCATAACCGAATCAAACTCAGAAATCGGTCTAGGTGCTCTGCGCATGCTCCACAGTTTCCGCCGCCCCATGCTCTCAAACAAAATTCATAACAGAGGAAAAAAGGCACCAACAATACATTGGTGTCGTCTGACTTTGTATAACACCACAACCGTGAGCGACAGAGTGACTCTCATTTGTACAAAAAGTAAAGAAATGTACAGAACGTAAAGTCATCCGCTATCCTAAATTGTTTGGTGATTGTTTGTTGTTGAGTGTGTGATGTAATAGTTCGACCAGGAAGAGACCCAATACTAACAAACTGATCTAGGCCCCATCACCACCTCTTAGGAGAGTCAGACATACTGCGGCCAATATATCAATTCCCTTGTTGTGCTTGTGTAATGGGACAAGGACAGTAGTCCAATTTAATGGCCTTGTCGAGCTATAAGCTATCGTTTGAATTAACTGTGTATGTGAACATGTCTGATTTGGACTGATGGCTGTTTTGTGGGGGATTTCTACTCCATCAAACTCCTCTATGCTTGTTTTATTACAGCTCTGACTCAGTGATATAAATCATCTGCTAAAAAAAAGTGGCTTTTACGAGAGCGGCGATACAGATGACACAAAAAGGAGCCAATTTTCTGCTCAAGAATCCTGTCCAGTAGGTGGAAGTAATGCACCAAAGAAGGAGTAGTGATACTCTCGCAAAACATGAGTATTTGTTGAAGATGCAAGCAGTTCCTATTTTCTGCAGAAGTGGTATATTTTTAAAGCTTGCGTGCATGGGATCAAAAGCTGAACCAGTGATTCAATTGACTCGACTACATAATAAAATATAATGAACCTGCATAATTGATTCAATTGTGCAGCTCTGGTATTTACAGATAGAAATCAATGTCAATGGACAAAAACGAATTAATCAGCAGTTCCACTGTAAAGCACACGTCGTCTTCCAGTTGTTCCATTTAAAAACGTATTGAAAAATGTACTGGGAGCAACAAGACACAATGTAGAAACAACTTTCACATCATTAGCCAAAACCTTTAAATGATTCATTCAAAAAAATATAAAAAAATAAAATCCACAGAGCTTCGAACACGAAAAAAAAATTACTATAAATGTCCAAAAAATAAAGATTATGTTTCTATGAGCGATAGTAAAAAAAAAAAAAGTAAAAATGCAGATGTTTTTTAATAACTGACATACGTCATTCAAATTACACACGTTGGTAGAATAACTGTTCCTCTTTACAAAGATACTATCGTGCCATCGTCCAACCCAACATGCGAATCCTCTTGAAAAAAAAATTTAAGTGTGCACTGAGGGGACACTGAGGTCATAGCAGACAGCTACAAAGTGCAACCGGTGATGACGTTTTGTCTAGGCGTCTGATTGGCCCTCAACAGGGCGTTTTGCGTTTCCATGTGAACAGAGATATTTTTAACACGTAGGTCGTGTGGACAAAATTAATAAAAAAAATAAAATAAATAAAAAACAGAAGAAAAACGTCCGGCTATGTGTGGGCATGGCCTTAAGAAGGTGATTAGCTTTAATTCAATGAGTTTACAAGTCATTTTTAGGATGATCCTGTTTTTTTTTTTTGTTGTTGTTTTTTTTATTACTTGTTTGCCTGCTCTGAAACGTGAAGAGGTACTTTCGATCAGTTCAGAAAAACTACGACAGGGACTTCCCTGCCAAAAGTGAACTAAGAGAGAGAGAGAGATAAGGGAACTAAAATAACAGTTAAATCAGACAGCAGTCACTTTTCTCACAGCCGAATTCAAAAGCAAAGGCATCCGCTGAAACATCCTTCTTCATGAGTCATGACATCAGTAAACATGAGAAGTCTTTCCAAGACATTTGGATTTTGAGTCGCTATCTAAAATGTGCATGTGTGTGTTTTGCGGCATGTGCAGCATTAATACACACCAGCGAGGTAGAGGCAGCAGGGTGGATATGAGGATACCACCACACCGTCCTGTAGATGTTAATGTACTGTACAAAAAGCGCCACCAGCAGGTAGAGGAAGAGCAGGAACTCGAAGAGCAAGCTGCTGTCCAGAGGAAGCTCAGGGATGCGGCAGTGGCGCACCGGCTCGGGCGTAATCAGGGTCGTGAGAGGGGGAGCCGACAGACCCGATGAATTACTGCTCCTGGAATGAGAGAGAGAGAGCCACGTGTTACATCCTATACAGCTTTTACCCCTTTTTTTTTATAAGACATAAAATGTAGCTTGTTAAAAATCCTTCAACAATTCAACGATTTTTAATAGTGTTGGGAAGTTTGAATCATTTTAGTGACTCGGTTCTTTGAATCTCGTTCATAAAAATGAATGAATCTTTCTTGGACTCGTTTAGTTCATTTTTGACCAGAAATAAAATGAAATGTTTAACATTTTCAATAAACAGACCCCCAACACATCTACATATACTAATTATGTCTTTAGTTCCAGTAGTGAAAATATTACAATGCAGCTAAGGACATATGATAAAAACAGAATGAGCAGCTCACCATCCTATCTTCTAGTCCGAGTCGTTCGTTCTTTTGCATCTATTGCACTGCACAGCGTCTATGGGAGTCACGTGACAAAAGAACAAACGACTCGGACTTGGAAGATTCGTTGAGAACCGTTCGATTCTGTTTCCTGTACATAACCTACGGAGGTTTTGCGATGCTTTGCGCGTCCAGTAGAAAATGAACGAATCACTCTCTGAGACTACTCGTTGTAAAAGATTCGTTCAAAAAGAACGAATCGTTCATGAACAACCCATCACTAATTTTTAATCCCCTTATACAAAGCATTAACGGAGGGGGAAAAGAGGGTCCCTGGTGCAGATATTCCCCAAATAATTGCACTAATGATCTCATTAAAAAGTATAGAATACTTAAATTATTGACAAAATCGATATGAATTCTTGACTATGCGCATTTTACATGTAATAAACTACAGCCTTGTGCGATTTAATTACTGCATAATATTGCATTTCCCATTACTTAATTACCCATTCCTACAAATTGACTATAGATTTATATTATACTGTAGAAATTATACCGTGTTTGCAAGAGGTTGCTGGAAATCTAAAAAATACACTGCCTGTCCAAAAAATAAAGTCGCACATGTTCAGATTTCATTCAGTCACCTTTATCTTTAATTTCAGCACACAATATGGTGGGCAGTTCATGTGTGGAAGTGAATCATGTTCCCAGAACCACTCTTTCACAACTTGAGTCCTGTAATATACCCATGTCATCAGGAATAAAATAATCCCCACAGATGTGATAACCTGGTCATTCAGTACATTCAGGTCGTCAGCTGACAGTCTAGACCTGACCACCTGAAGCGACCCCAGATCATAACACTGTCTCGAGAGCCTTGTACAGTGGACACCACACATGATGGATGTATCGCTTCATGCGCTTCCCTTCTTACCCTGACATGCCCATCACTCTGGAACAGGCTCAGTCTGAACTCAGGACCCTTTTATATGCTACCAAGGAGATTTTAAGCTTCTTTGTTCTGATGAGTCTGTCGAACAAGTTGTTTTCTGGATACACTGCTGTTTAGTCCCAATCCTGTACGTACTCATCAGATTGAGTGTGAGGAAATGCTCTTACTTTCACTATTAACCGCAGCTCTGGTTTTTATCGTATTTTTTGTTGTTGTTTGTTTTTTTAAACAATGCAACTTCATCCAATGTTCCATCCATGACCGTATTTCTTCTACAAAGTTGACACAGTCTTTCCAGGTTTTTTTTGTTTGATGTTGAAGAGCTCTTAACCCAGTTCTAGTAATTCCCTTAGTTGCTTTCTTTGCCTGACACAGAACAATAATCTGACCATTTGGAAATGGCGACTTTTTTTTTGTTTAGTTTTTGGCTAGACGGTCTATTTTTGCTGCGTATTTGTCTAAATGCGAGGAGCTCAATGTCCACACGGACGTTGATAAATCGATTCTGTAAGAGTTCTCACACTCTGGCAGTCAGTGAGCTTCATAAAGTGCTCCTGGCTCCTTCATTAGATCTCTACACTTAATGAAAAGCTGTGATCTCTGTCTCAAACCAAGGGCAGAATAAACTCGAACAGCCTTCTCCAAGATGAACATCACCTATTTAAAACAGCCGTGTCGTTTACACAAATCTGAATCGGAGTAAAAGAAAAAAGCCCAAGTGAACAATCAGAGAAGTTTGATTGCGACATTGTGTGCTGGAAGTCAATGAGATGTGCACAGTACAATAAGCCAGTGATAAGTGAGATAAGAGCGTTAGCACATAATCAGTTCAGGAGGGAAGCCACGATGTCTTAAGCCTAAAATATACTTGCTGTTAAACAATGCGTTCGCGAAGTCATAGCGTCTTATCGGGGGATTCCGGTACGGCGCAAACTGGAGAATTCAATCAGACAGGTTTGCATGAAGTCAGCAAACAAGATGATAATCAAGAAGCTTAGTATGTGGGTGATGCTAAGATCAAAGCAAAAAAATAAAAATCAGACAGTAACAAGATAGTCCTTTTATCTCCCTCCAACTGTTTTGACATGCATATTTATTACAGTAACGATACATTTCACATCTCAGGGCAATTTCAAAACTGGTCGCACAACAACTTCTAGAGAAGTTGTGCTGACTGGGCATGAGGCATTAATTTTTGAGGATGTGCTCAAGCTACGCAACAAAAAAAATGCAGGAGATGCGAGGCAGCTAACTCGCGTGCGCATTGTTAAAAGAAAGAACATTTCCAGCATTAGTGGTTAGTAGCACTGTCGCCTCAAACCTCGCGTCTCCGGTCCGGTGGCGGAGCTAGAAAAGTTTTACATGGTGTGGTGAAGGGGTGGTAAAAGACTTTGTCAGAGTGGCACTGAGGTGTCAGTGTGAGTGTGTGCACATAATTACACTATGCCACTATTACTCAGCTGCCTTCACATGCATATAAACTTGAGTAACATCAAATTCTTAGTCCATAGCGTTTAATATGATGTTGGCGCCGCCCCCTTGGCAGCTATAAGAGCTTCAACTCTTCTGCAAAGGCTTTCCACAAGGTTTAGGAGTGTGGTTATGGGACTTTTTCACCATTCTTCCAGAAACGCATTTGTGAGGTCAGACACTGATGGCCTGGCTTGCAGTCTCCGCTCTAATTCTTCCCAAAGGTGTTCAATGGGGTTAAGGTCAGGACTCTGTTCAGGCCAGTCACGTTTTTCCCACGCCAAACTCACTCATCCATGTCTTTCTGGAGGATGCTTTGTGCACTGGTGCGCAGTCATGTTGGAACAGGTGTGTGTGTTTTTTTTTTTTTTTCAGCCTCTTACGTCCAGTGAAACGAACTCTTAATTCTTAAGCGGAAAATTTCATGCTCCCAACTTGCATCTGGCATCGAGTCCTGACCTTAACCCGGTAATCACCAAGGTCAAAATTTCCATGGATTAAGAAATACGGAATTTCTCAAACGGCAAGGCTAATTCTTTTATTGTTACTGTACACTGAATATATTTAGACTGGAGATCAAAAGATGAGAGACAACAGAACAGAATTTAGACGTTATTTCCTGATATTTACATCTAGATGTGTTAAACACCTTAAAACGTGGTACCTTTGCTGGTGGACTACCCAAGCTTTAAAGTGAGCAAAAGTACTGGAACAGATAAGGTTGAACGCAAATTAAAGTGGACCCTGTGGCTGGGGTTTGGGTGGGACTTTAACCCAAGGCTTCCACTGTGCCACCGATGCCCTCTGAAAGTGCATAATACTTACAATTTGGTTGCACCTCTCTTTGTAAACCCACTCTTCCTTTATGATGCTTTTCCTAGCTTCTTCTTTTTTTTATCTGGTTTGGTTTAGCCTTCGGCCAAGGGTGAAATGCTTAAGTGTAGCGATTGACCCAGCCAGATTAAAACCTTTTTGTTGGCATTGTGTTTTCGGTTATCATCTCGTTGCATGATGAAGCTCAGACAGAACGTTTCTGCAGACTTCTGCGCCCTTGAGCCATGAGTTATTATTCTGTATTTCCAATCAGGTTTCTATTCCTCACTGCTGATGAGTGGATTGCTTGTGTGTTATTTCGGTTCTTGAAGTCTTTATCAAACAGTGGCTTGTAGAGGTGGTGGAAAAAACAAACAAGCAAAAAATAATTTGATTCAGTTATGAATCGCGATTCCTTTTTGCGTCGATTTACACATCACCATACTGACTCCACAATCGATTTTTAACTGATTTGCTACACTTAAAATGATAGAGATGCAGCGGGCAATCAGCCAGAGACCAGTGGAATTGACTGTTTTTCAGCTTGTTCAGCCACTCGCGTCCAATCATGTTGGACCAATTCTATACTAGGTGCATAACTTTTAAATGGTGCAAGGGAACATATTATTATTAAGTTACAGTATAAAAACTTACGCACTTTAAAAGGCTTCTGTTCTGCCTTTTTTTTCCCTGACTCTGAGTGAGTTAGTCTCAACCCCACTTATTACATATGCTTACACCAGTCTCAAAACACCACAAGCACTAATTAGTCTTGAAAAGTGCATGTTAGAAGCCAGCGTGTCCACGTGCTCACAGTTGTTCAAAAGCGTTCTGCAAGACTTTAAAGCAATTTCATGCATTTAATTCAGTTGTGAAGCAACAATTATGACAAGTTATGACATTTGTTTTTTAAGGTTCAAGGTCTAGGTATTGTGATAATGTGGTATCAGATGGTGACTGTTGATTCCCATCCCTAGTGGAATGTGGTTCTTGACCTTTGCCTTGTAGAGATTATTGGAGATTATTGGTTATTATTGACTGTTGTTTTGGGGGTTTTCTGCACACTCTCATAATGGGCATAAACTGCTGGTGCTTCATTGGCTGACCTGTTTAATGTCTGGTTGTTAGTATACTACAGGTTGTTTTTCCTTTTTTTGGATATTCCAAATTGTTGTACTGGCCCAATGCCTTTGTAATAGCATCCCTAATAACATCCTTTTTCCGCCCAGCTTCAAAAGGTTTATCCTTTTCGACAACATATGAAGTAGCCATTGGTGTAACCCTGGGCTCAGACCAAGACTAGACATTCAGAGATGTTATTTGTTTAAACAACTAATCTAAAAGAGCACGAACAATTAAACAACAATAAAACACCTGTCTGCGATACATTCCAATACTTTTTATAACCTGAAAAACAGGTGGGTTCGAACAAAAGGCCGGATGTTCAAACTTGTCTAGATGCAAATATCAGGAAATGAAAGAGAGAAATTCTGATCCATCATTCTGCACATCTTTTGTTTTCAAACCCACATTATACAGAGCAAAAATACAAGATTTAGCCTTGCTTTAGGGGGAACTGTATCTCTCTCTCAGACAAGGTCTATAATTAAAAGCTCTATTAAAAAGGAAACAAAACTGAACCACCTTCAGAGTTTTGATCATACCAATGGGCGTTTTCACATTAATCACAATTGATTTGTACCGTGCCCAGGAACGACTGCAATCCCTTCGCACATTGTTTTTGCTCTCCGTTCTCAGATAAACGAGTGTATTTTCACTCTCAGATAAAGCGGGTGGCAGTATGAACCTAATTGGTTTGAGAGCCGCCATTAAACATGAGAAGACGAGAACGAGGAAGTTATCCTTCGTGCTACACCTTGTGGAAAAAAAAAGGTCAGCAGCGACGCTCTAGCATACCTTCCTACTGCATCATCCATGGCTGTGTAGGTCAGAGGATGAGATTAAACAGAGGTCTCGAGGGAAACCGACGGCACCGATGACGCCGCGTCTAAACAGCAATCAATTTCCATGTTCACGTAGAATTGGTTTCCATATCTGATTCTGTGGGTGTCCAGAATACGCTTTAACATCCTTGAGACCACCTTTTAAGAGAACTTGGGTTTGGTTCCCGAGCACAGAATGATCGTGTACTCACTGATCAAAATGAACCATACTTTAGGATCAAGTGTACTCGGGAACGATCCCGGGACCCTAACGTGAAAACACCCTAACTGAAATGATCAGTATGTCTGAAACTGAATTCTGTGATCCATGATCTTAAGTCAAGTCAATTTTATTTATATGGCGCTTTTAACAATTGACATAGTCACAAAGCAGCTTTACACAATAAAAAGAAGGAATGTATATGCCGGACTAGGTGTCTGGATGGAGTCACTGGAGGGTTTACCTGCTCCTGAGGCCCGTGCCGTTGCTGAGGCCGCCCCCTACCAGAGTTTGCAGGGAGGGCAACGCTGAGCGGCTCAGCTGCTGTCTACTCGGACCCCTGCGGCCCCCGGGCATGTCCGGCTCGCACGGTGCCAACCACCAGCACCACCACCAGCGCAATCCCAGCAGCTCCCAGCTTCGACGTCCTCACGGCCTCCTCCTCCAGCGCAGCCCGGCCACTGTGGGGCAAAAAAAGAGCAAAAACAAGATATTAAGCCAACATTTACCTCAGTAATCAGACACTGCAATGGAGAACTTCAACTTCAGAACACGAGGTGTGACTTCGGACTTGAAGCAGCCGAACATAATGTGTTTTCTCAGGCTGTGTGTACAGGAATAATGGAGACACACTACGGAATTAGACCTAGCTTGTTAATTGAGAACAACACGGAACATTCGTCGTCCTAGGACGTGTCAAATGTGCCCCCCAAAAAAATACAGCAAGCTAAAAACCTCCAGGAATATCAATATCACATTAACCACCTAACAATATGGAACTGTAAGGGGAAATCTAACATTTAAGATGTTAAAACCCTTCAGCCAAGCAGTTCAAATCACATTTCCATGCAGCTCAGATTTTGTGTGGGTTTTTTTTTTTTCCAGTCTGTGGCACTTTGTCAAACTAACACAGATGAAACCTAGCGTGAAGGCAAGTCTGAGTGAGACACGTCTCAAAAGTCGCTGGTACACTTCATAACTAAACATGAGCAAATAGTACAGGATAAAGTCATCTGACCGCCACTTCTACAAGGGTGCTCGCACACACATGCACCTTCGCATTTACTTACTCACAACATAACTTTCAAAACACAAGATGTTTTTTTTCACAGTGCACTGACATGCTCTTGCTGTGAAAATCTCACTTTATTTTAGCATTGTAGTGTGTAGCGTAACGTGTAGAAACACTCTCAAATACTGTGTATGTCATGGGCTGAGTGAGGGGGCAGAGACGAGGTTTAGACCACAGACTATAAACAGATACACCCAGTGCTGCCACAGATACCTCAACCATGCCCAGACATGATGTAGAAAGATAGGCTACAAAAGTTCACATTTTGTATTTGTTCATTTTCAATGTGATGTTTTTCTTTCAAAATAGACACAATTTCTTAAAGATATTCAAACCAAATTTTTCAAACCTTCCCACATCTCATGTCACTATACATATCCTGTGTTAAGTAACTTATTACCTTATAAGAGAAAAATAATAGCTAAGGCTACGTTCGCATTACCACCCTGAAGCGACGCATGCTCTACTGGGTTCCAGTCCAGACTCTGGCTGGACCGCTCTACAGAGCTGTTCAGAAGCCGCTCCTGTGGTTTGTTTTAAACCTTTCATTCCAGCCTGCTATCCTGACCACTCTTTATCAATTGTCCCTCTATACTGGCAAATCTCCTAGTCGCAGAAAAACGTCGCCACAGCATGATGCTGCCACCACCGTGTTTGACTGTAGGATGGTTTTAATAAGGTGCTACGCAGAGCCCGATTTCCTGATTCCAAATAGTTCAATCTTTCTCATCAGACCAGAGGATTTGTTTTCCATAGTCTGAGTCTCCTTCAGATGCTTTTTGGCAAACTCCCAGTCGGCTGTCTTGCGCCGTTTAGTGAGGAATGGCTTCTGTCTGGCCGCTCTACCGTACAGGCCTGATTGATGGAGTGCTGCAGTGATGGTTGTCCTTCTGTAAGTCTCTCCCATCTTCACAGGAGAACTCAGAATCTCATTTATTGTGACCCTTGGGTTCTTGTTTACCTCTCTGACCAAGATCCAGATCTGAAAAGAATGTTGGTTGTTCCAAATCTTTTTCATTTGAGAATGATTGAGGCTATCATGCTCTTGGGTGCTTTCAACGCTGCAGAAAGTTTCTTGTTTCTTGACGCAATCCTGTCTTGTGGGTCTACAGATAATTCTCTCAACCTCATGGATTTGTTTTCACTCTGGCATGAACAATCTACAATTTGTGAGACCTTGCATAAACAAGTGCGTAACTTTTAAGTGCGTCAATTTGCTACAGGGGGAGAACTCCACTCAAGTTGAGTAAAAGCAACTCAAGGACCACTGATGGGAGAAGGATGCACCAAAGCTCAATTGCAAGTTCTATGACAAAAGGTCTGAATTGGGAAATGTTTGTGTTTTTTTTTTATTTTTTATGTTGTTGTTGAACTTCCGGCTGCTCCCACCGAGATGGTCGCCACAGTAGACCATCCGATCCGCACACAACTTGGCACGGGTTTTTCACCGGATGCCCATCCTGACGTAACCCTCCTATTTTTATCTGGGCTTGGGACCGGCACTGCATCCAGTGGATAGGGTTTGGGAAGTGGGTGGGAATCAAACACAGACCTTCCTCATGGCAGGCGAGAAACCTACCACTGAGGCACCAATGGCCCCAAAAAGTAACAAAAAAAAAAAAAAAAAACGAAAAAAACAAACAAAAAAAAAAAACACCTGTTTGTACTTTGTCATTGTGGAGTATAGTTAAAAGAAAACGTAAAAAGGTTTGACAACTTTGCAACGGCACTGTATCTCCCATACGTGGTCATGTGACGTTAATGAGAACGGGCAGATCAGAATCCATGCAACTTTTTGCCACTGAACAATCGTAGGTAGACAAGCGTAGAACAACAGCCATTGCAGAGGTTTCATAGCGGTCATAGCAACTAGGAACGTCTAGGTTCCTTCTCTGTACTAGTCCTGAACAAATACAGACAACGACATGCTTGCAAATACTAACTCCAGAGCAAATCCCCAAGCAGAGTTGATTGAATTGATGGAGCAGGGAAAACCCTACTATTAATATAAAGCCAATAAATTGTAATAATTAAATATACACACACACACACACATATCTTTTATATATATATATGTTTATGTAACAACCCCAGCAGCGACCTCATTTCCCCTCTCGTCTGTTCCAACCACAGCATTCAGCATCAGCAGTACACTAATCACCGGCCCGATCATCTGTCATAACCTGCACCTGTTTCTCACTGGGTCATGTCATGAGTTAGACAGATTTTCCTCTGGTTGAAAGGTTAACAGGTCACTGTGCGGCTTAACACACCCAAAAAATTTTTTTCCTCTGAAATGGGTCAAGTACAGAAACTAGGCTGAAAATGAGAGGCTAAAGAATGTCCTTCAGGAAGCCTGGACAACTGTTCCTCAAGAAAACTACAATAAAAAATACGTAATACAGTAAACATTAAAAATACAGCCAAAGTACACAGTACTGAAACACGCGCATGTGCATTTGTCGACGGGGCCAAGCGGAAGCTGAACACTGGTAGTGAAAAGGAAGTTTTGTTTTTCAGTCGTTGTTGGAAAGTCTCTCACGATG